>JALIGW010000002.1:66251964-66496964 GCA_023053685.1 Diadophis punctatus similis | reverse complement strand
AGAATAAATTTACATCTCTAGGCAAGCATACTTCAGGACATAATAATAATAACAACCACGTTACTGAAGCCTTTTAAGAGCCCAACTCGGAATTTTGCCCAAGGCTGCCGGTAAACATCCATCTGAGAATATAAACTTTTGCAATGCAGTAACACTTTGGACATAATTTCCTCTACCTTGTATTCAAAGCCTGAGACGCAGATGAAAAGAAGATCTAAGATCCGGTTCAGCTGCAGAGAGGAAAGGTCTGCAATCCATTTCTGAATAAGGTTCTGATCGGCATTCTTCATGATCCACAGGAAGCAGATCAAAAGATGACGGGTTGTCTCAGGACTTAATGTGTTGTATGATTTGCAGGACTAGAAAGAGATGACATGAAAAGCTGGTAAAGTAGCAAAAAAGAGAATGTATCGGAATATAGCAATATATTCCAATATAGTAAATTTTACCACAGGAACAAAACATCGGAACATCACATCTTCAAATTGTGAGACCTTCTTACTGTCATCTTAGAATGCCTCTTCGAATTAATAGCCAAGATCCATTTTTAATATTATTATTTTTTACTAGTTACATTTATATCCTGACTTTCTTCCAGCTCAAGACAGCATACAGAGCACTTCCTCTTCCTATTTTTCCTTACAACAATCATCCTGTGAGTTAGGTTGAGTAAGAGTGCATTGGATTACATAATCTCCAAAATCTGTTCCTTTTGGTTTCCATGGTTGAAACTGACTGGAACCTGGACCTCCCTGATCCTAATCCCAATATTTTTACAACCTAGCTCATTTTTAGTGGTAGTGCAGTGGTTAGAATGCAGTACTGCGGGCTACTTCTGCTGACTGCCAGCTGCCTGCAGTTTGGCAGTTTGATTCTCATCGGCTCAAGGTTGACTCAGCTTTCCATCCTTCCGAGGTCGGTAAAATGAGGACCCAGATTGTTGGGGGCAATAGGCTGAACTCTGTAAATCGCTTAAAGAGGGCTGTAAAGCACTGTGAAGTGCCATATAAGTCTAAGTGCTATTGGTATTGCTATTATTACTGAGCAAGGAATATCTTTATTTCAAATGGTGAGCAAGGATTCCTCCATCAATAGTTTTTTATTCAGCAGAAGCCAGCTCTTTATTTGACTGAAGTAAAACTTCAGATAGTCGTCACTGAACTTCTCAATGGAGTGACTTCTGATTCATGTAGGAAATGAAAGGTTTCCAACGTGAGGTTCTGATAAACGGATAAGGAAAAAGATATGGATAAATATGCTAGACCCGTGAGATGAAGATACACCTTCTTAAATGGAACTCAATAAGGAACCCTTTCAGATGGGTTTTCTATAGGGCTGATGTCATTTGTCAATTGAAAGCAGCTCTACTTCAAACATCCCACTACCAGATTAGTTTACACTGCTGCTTTACACAACAGATTAAGTTCATTTGCTTAATCGTGTGCAGTTAGTCCCCTTAATCCAGGAGAGATGATAGAGTCTTCAAGATAGTTTGAACCATAACATCCATAATCCCTGGCCACAGTTAACACTGGCAGGGATAACAGCAGCTGTAGTTTAAAACTTCCAGAGGCACTCTGCTGCCCACCCTCATTTTAGGTAGAGAAAGAAGTTTTCTCCCTGGGAAAAAATAAATTGTACCTAGAACGTACATAACTACCAATCTAGCTCAAATCAAAGAATGAGAGAAGTTTTGATAGCAGGGCTAATAATAGTAAATAACATTACAAGATAAAATCATAGGAACATTATTCAGGAAGGGACTCCTGTAAATTACTGTAAAAAGCCTTACCATCGTAAGCATCGGGGAGCCAGAAGATCGTAAATTAAACTGATTCCCAGCAATAGCCAGAGCAATATTGTGGTTAATCTGGTTTGCTGATTCTTGTTCTTCATCTGGCCATGCAGCACGGCCTTTCCCATTGTAAACATCTGGAACTAAATTGGAAAGTGCAAGTTCTCTCAAAGGGGTTTTCGGCATGGTCCAAAGCTTTTTCTATATTTCTCCAGTCAAAGACCTTTTGGATAGCTTATTCTCAGAGGAAGATGTATCAAGAGTGTATCTAGTAACCACTGAAATGTATTTTATTTTGTTCTAACTGCTGTGGATTTTGATATTCTGGTCAATGGTCATAATAAACATAGTATAAATATGTAGCTAAAAACTTCTGAATCTGCAAATCTGAGTTGCAGCACTCCAAATCAATCAGCCCTAGACCTGCTTCTTCCAATCCTCTACTCTGTCTTTCTGACACAAGGGCAACAGAGTATTAAAATATAACCAGGCTGAAAAGCCCAGAAATGCCAGGTTAAAGTTCCAAGCAACAATGGCATATTTGAAAATACTTCTACATTTCTGAATAATCTGCATCCCAAACAGCAGATTGTGTCTTACGTGAGATGGGCAGTGCAGAAATTTAAGAAACAACAAGGCTATTGCATATTAGCTGGAGTGGGATGGAAGCCTGTGAATTCTAGCATAAAGCCTACTTCCCCTGTGAAAAAGTCCAGCACTGAAAACAATGTGTCTTATATGATATGTTTCTTGTGGATTTTTGAAATTTGTCCTGTCCCTTGATAAGGGTGAACTGGACTTTGTCTATTAATATTCCCGCTGTTTAAAAGAGTTTTGTGTGCCGTTACATTATGATCCTATATATGCATGCACTATTTGATTTATATCCGGCCTTTATTTTTACAATTCAAGGTAGCTACCTAATTCTTCCTCTTCCTATTTTTCCCACAATAGCCCTGTGAGGTTTGCTGGACTGAAAGAGGGTGACTTAAGCAGTTTACGTGCCTAATGGAAGATTGCAACTCACAGTCTCCCGATTTCTACTGTAGCATTTTAACCATTCTGTCAGACTGGTTTTCTGTGTTTGAACAATGAGACAGAATATTTAGTACAAAACTACAGCTTGTGACGTGTAACAAGTTACCTAGTTCTCAGAGCTAGATAACAAAAAGAAAGATTTGTTTTAACTCTAGAATTAATGATTTTTTTTACTTGGCAAATTTTACAACAGATAATATATCTCTAGTAATGTTCACAAGTGTTTTAAAACCAACTCATACTTTATAGCTTTAGTTTCTCTTATTATGTGACCTTTGTTTCTATCCTTCAGTCTTGTCTATCTGCTTCCTTCTCTTGTTTTTCTTTTCAGCTCTTCTTTTCTCTCTGACTATAATTGATTACAACTGCCCCCTCTGTTTGCTCTTTTCCCAATATATTATGGTGTTCCCTTTGCTTGTCCTGCATTATACTAGCTCAGAGCAGGAACAGCCATGGCATAAATTTCTCCATTCAATCCTGCCTGACACCGAAACAACAGATGGGAAAAAACACAACAAATGCACTCTCAAAAGCCTCTAGGCATTAAGAAAGACATTTAGACAGCAGTATACAACACTAAAAAAAAACATTACACAAGAAAAAGTTGAGAAAACAAAAGCTGAGAGATATCTGCTGCATTTACACAAATTGGTGGTGGTAACACCATTACCACCTCAAAAGTGTTAAAATTGCTGGTTCTTGAAAATATGTACCTGGATTGAATCACATCTTTATCACTGTTACACAGGAAGAAAGTTGGAAACTGAACACAGATTATCTTGTCTGGTGCATAGCCAGTAGGCTAGAAAAGAAATGGAAATTCTCTTGCCTCACAGATAACAAGGGGTTTCTCCCCCCCCCCCCTCTGAAGGACCCTATCCACATCTTATTAAAACCAGATCCTTAGAAGATGATCTGTGAGTAAAAATTGTGGGATCCTGTGGAGTTTTATAAGGATTTTGAAAAGACACACCTGCATTGGAAACTGGCAGACATGTAGTAGATTTGCACATTTGAACATACTAAGTATTTTTTTAAAATCAGATCCAATTTTATCAGATCCAGTTGTTGAGAGTGTGGTCGCACGACAGTTTCCCCAGTACTTGGAGGAATCATCATATCTAGATCCGTTCCAGTCGGGTTTCAGGGCCGGGCACAGCACGGAAACGGCATTGGTCGCATTGGCTGATGATCTCTGGAGGGCTCGGGACAGGGGTTGTTCCTCTGTCCTGGTCCTATTAGACCTCTCAGCGGCTTTTGATACCATCGACCATGATATCATGCTGCACCGGCTGGTAGAGTTAGGGATAGGGGGCACCGTTTTTCGTTGGTTCTCCTCCTTTCTCTCCAACCGGTCGCAGTTTGTATTGGCAGGGGGGCAGAGGTCGTCCTTGAGGCCTCTTACATATGGAGTGCCCCAGGGGTCGATTCTCTCGCCCCTTCTGTTCAACATCTATGTGAAGCCGCTGGGTGAGATCATCCGTGGCTTTGGGGTGAAGTACCATCAGTACGCCGATGATACACAGCTGTACATTTCCACCCCAGGCCACCCCAATGATGCCCTTGAAGTGATGTCCCGGTGCCTGGAAGCTGTGCGGATCTGGATGGGGAGAAACCGACTCAGGCTCAACCCTTCCAAGACGGAGTGGCTGTGGTTCCCAGCGTCTCGATATAGTCAGATGATTCCATCTCTGACTATCGGGGGCGAGTCTCTAGCCCCCGCCGAAAGGGCTCGCAATCTGGGTGTCCTCCTGGATCCACAGCTGTCCTTAGAGGACCATCTGACAGCTGTGACCAGGGCGGCCTTTTATCAGGTCCGCCTGATACGCCAGTTGCGGCCCTTTCTGGATCGGGATTCCCTGTGCACAGTCACCCATGGCCTGGGCACGTCGCGTCTGGACTACTGTAATGCTCTCTACATGGGGCTCCCCATGAGGAGCACCCGGAGCTCCAACTGATCCAGAATGCAGCCGCGCGGGTGGTTTCGGGGGCTAATTGGCACTCCCATATAACACCCCTCCTGCGCGAGCTGCACTGGCTTCCGGTGGTCTACCGGGTGCGCTTCAAGGTGCTTGTTACTACCTTTAAAGCGCTCCATGGCATTGGACCTAGGTATCTCTGAGACCGCCTGCTGCCACAAACTGCCTCCCATCGACCAGTGCGCTCCCACAGAGAGGGCCTCCTCGGGGTGCCATCAGCCAAGCAGTGTAGGCTGGTGATGCCCAGGGGGAGGGCCTTCTCTGTGGGAGCACCCACCCTCTGGAATCAGCTCCCCCCAGACTTAAGAACCATTCACGACCTGTCCACCTTCCGCCGTGCCCTCAAGACGTATTATTTTTATCAAGCCGGGCTGGCGTGAAAAAGTTTTTGGGGTTTTTAAAATTTTAAGATTTTACTAAATTTTAATTGTATTAAATTAGGGCCACATTGAATATTTTCTTTTAAATGTATTTTAATGTTTATAATGTTTATATTGTGTTTTTTACTTGGCTGTTCACCGCCCTGAGTCCCCTGGAGAAGGGCGGTATATAAATTTAATTAAACTAAACTAAACTAAACTAAACAAAATACTGTGTCATCCTAATCTCTCTCTCTCACTTTGCTATGGGCACTTAATAGATTAACAATTCTCTGTGGAGTTGCTTTTCCACATTTGTTTAGCCGCTACACCCCATTCACGAGTCCAATAATGTCAATGAAAAGATATTGGTTCTGTTTGTATGACATTGTTACCCATTGTTAACTGAACCATGGTTTACTCAACTAAATTTTCTGGGCTTTCATAATGATCAACTAACCAGATGAGCAGGTCTGCATAACATGCTAGGTTAAACTATGTTTAAGCTTATTTGCAGGCAGTTATCTGAGGAATCTAGCAAATCCAATAAGGGCAAAACTACACATAAGCAACACTGAACATGCCACATTAAGTTTGTGAATCCTTTTAAAATTTCTTACTAATGGCTGAGAACGTACTGCTGCTGAGAATTTCCATTAATCAAGGAAAGAATTAGCCGACCTTCTGACAGTCCTTCTCAGCAATGTAAGAAGTGTTGGGGATGGAGTGCCATCTACAGGACTCCAAGGGACAGAGAATGAATTATAAAACTCAGGAAAAAAAATATGTCCAGGGAGCTGGGAATATGCTGAGCTGGTTCAGCTGAGGCAAGAGGAATTTTAAGTAATAGGAACATTTTCATTTCAAAATATTGGGAGAATAATCATTTAGTTTTAAATGCAGTATGGGGTGTGTATGTGTGCAAAAGCTGCAGTTGCCATTTTTTCTTTTCTTCCGTTTTCCTGCAATGAGCAGAAATCAGATAACTTTTCTCATCTCCTGCATGAGCTTTGCACCTAAGGAAACACTCTGTGGCTTGCTTCAGAGAAAAGTGCTATGCCCTCATGAAGTTTGCTTATTTGTGGCTTAGGTATTTTGTGAATGTGAGGCATGACTTGATTTGAAAGTCACACCTCACGGTAGCATACTGCATAAAGACAGCTAATCAATTCCGTCCTTACATTTTCCATTATCACTTAGGTAAATATATTTACCTATCATACCTAAATACCTGTATTTAGGCAAATAGATTTTGTGGAAAAAATAATTACCTTACACTGTAATGATAAATTTCTGAATTTCTGCTCTATTTTGTGAGCATGCTGAATGCCACAGAGGTCAAAACAACCCACATCTAGCAGATGGTAGGTCTAAAGGGAAAAACAGTCAACTTTTTCATTTTTATATATCATCTAGAAGACATTAAGTATATCATCATCATCTCTTGCCTGTAAAATCATGTAATTGAGGAAGGGCATCCAGAATTATGCCAACCAGAGGCAGATAAAGTGCAGCAATTTTCACTTTCATTTCTGGCTTCAAGCTGGATTTATCCAAGTCATGTGAACTCATCAAGCTGTGGACAGCGCTGACAGCTTTCCTCTGCACCTTGCTTATTCTGTCAGGACAAAAAAAAAGGCAAGGATGCTTTTTTATCGGTTAATCGTAGAATAGTCCAAGAAATAACAGGATAAACATAATGAATGTGGGAGCATTTTAGAATAGAATAGAATAGAATAGAATAGAATAGAATAGAATAGAATAGAATAGAATAGAATAGAATAGAATAGAATAGAATAGAAAACAGAGTTGGAAGGGACCTTGGAGGTCTTCTAGTCCAACCCCCTGCTTAGGCAGGAAACCCTACACCACTTCAGACAAATGGTTGTCCAACATCTTCTTAAAAACTTCCAGTGTTGGAGCATTCACAACTTCTGGAGGCAAGTTGTTCCACGGATTAATTGTTCTAACTATCAGGAAATTTCTCCTTAGTTCTAAGTTGCTTCTCTCCTTGATTAGTTTCCACCCATTGCTTCTTGTTCTACCCTCAGGTGCTTTGGAGAATAGTTTGACTCCCTCTTCTTTGTGGCAACCCCTGAGATATTGGAACACTGATATCATGTCTCCCCTAGTCCTTCTTTTCATTAAACTAGACATACCCAGTTCCTGCAACCGTTCTTCATATGTTAAATATGTGCCCTTTACGAAAAGAATTTAAGCCATAGATTGCACATGCTTTCTTTTTAATAAAAAAAAATACTATTCTCACACTGCTTGGGGATTAACAAAACATTTGCAGGTCACATTATGCATACGGAAGCATCCTGGCCTAGTAAAATAATATAGACCCAGTTGTTTATCCTTGTTGGTACGTTGGGGTCAGGCTATAACATTAGTCCAAATGTTCGAAGTTGCTGAATTCATACAATATGTTAAAGTAAAATGCTTCTTAATTTGCTTTGATATTTAGAATACAGATAGTCCTTGACTTATAACCATTTTTGTAGTGACTGAAGTTACAATGGCACTGAAAAAACTGACTTATGGCATTTTTTCACACTTATGACCATTGCAGACTCCCATGGTCACATGATCAAAATTTGGATGCTTGGCAACTGGCATGTATTTATGACAGTTGCAGGGTCCCAGGTTCATGTGATCATCTTTTGAGACAAGCAAAGTCAATTGGGAAGTCGGATTCCTTTAATAACCGTGTTACTAATTTAACAGCTGTGGTGATTCACTTAACAATTGTGGTAAGTAAGGTCATAAAATGGGGCAAAACTAACTTAACTGTCTAACAGAAAATTTGGGCTCAATTGTGGTCATAAGTTGAGGACTACCTGTACTGCATGAACCAAACTTATGGAAAAACATGACTGAATGTTGTATGAACATACCCAACTTTCGTCTATCCATTAAATAATTCTCAATCTACATAGTTTCTATCATTTAATCATTTAATAGTATTATGGCTTGGCTTAATCCTAAAACCCTAGATAGACGTTGTAAAAATTTCTACAAACCTGCCTATGGGTTTTGATCTTGTCAACACAGCAGTCAATTCACTTTCTGTTTATTTAAACTCTGTCTTTGACTAGGGGACCTAAACTGGTTTGCAACAATTCAGGGTTGACTGCCCTTGACATTGATTTTTATTGATTTTATTGATTTATTAAATTTTTATCGCACCTTCATTACTTTATAAGCAACTCAAGCTGGCGAACATACATCATAATCCTTCCTCTTCCTATTTCTCCCACAACAACAACCCTATGAGAAGGTTGGGCTGAGAGACAGTAACTGGCCCAAGTTCACCTTGCCGGCTTTCATGATGGCTAAGATGGAACTAGAACTCACAGTCTCCTGGTTTGGTTAAGGTCTGGCGCCTTAACCAATAGATCAAGCTGGCTGATCCTAGCTATATGAAAAGAAGAACTGAGTGATTAAAGTATTTCAAGAATACTTGACTGAAACCCAATTCCGTACCCATAATTCACGTGTGTTGCTTACACATGTAAATCTCTGGGGGGAAATGAGACCTACCCTTCCCCTTCTGCATCCAAGGTAGCTGCCAACTCTGTGAAAAGTAGCCCTGTGATGAAGTGCTGCTGCCGATAATCTGCTGTAAGCTCAAACATGCTGGAAAGTTTTTGATCCTGGAAACTTGAGCAGGAACTTGAATTCTATAATAAATGAAAGAAAGTGGCAAACGGTATGCTTATATTGAAATCCAAAGCATAGATTTAATGACACAGCATTGTTAATTGCATTTAAAAAAATACTAATAGAATGACTTCTATTTGAGGACCTGAGGTGGCGCAGTGGTTAAAAGCAGCACTACAAGTTTAGCTGACTGCTAGTTCAGCAGTTCAGCTGTTCAAATCTCACCGACTCAAGGTTGACTCAGCCTTCCATCCTTCCGAGGTGGGTAAAATGAGGACCCAGATTGTTGGGGGCAATATGCTGAACTCTGTAAACCGCTTAGAGAGGGCTGTAAAGCACTATGAAGCGGTCTAAGTGCTATTGCTATTACTTGATATAAAGTTCTTTATGAAATATCTCTGCTTTATAACAAAACAAAATCTCTTTAATTTCATCTCTAAAATATTTTATATGAAAATTGAATTAACAATCATTTATTAAATCAAGTAAAGAATAATAATAGCATACATAAAAGCAAAATAAAAAATAAATATAAGCAAAGAAAAATTCAGAAATTTAATGGAAGGTAAGGCAGAAACTGATCATCATATACAGATGTGCTCTTAGTTGGCAAAGGCACAACTGATATTGAATCATGCCAAAGAAGCAGAAGCTGCTGTTGACTTCAGCCATTTGTGGGTTATTGCTGAATGTATAAGGGTGTGAATATGTTTGTGCACAAATGTCTTCAGTTGAATATATAATAAGTTTTTTTTAAATTTAACAGACAGAATTGATCGGATCGGATTCCTTTTCTGTTCTTATATGGCAAAAGACTGACCTTCTCAGACAGACTAGATTCTGCTTTTTTAAAAAAATTGGAATCTACATCAGCACTTACAAATTTATTTATTTATTTATTTATTTATTTATTTATTTATTTATTTATTTATTTATTTATTTATTTATTTATTTATTTATTATTTATTTATTTACATTTCTATGCCGCCCAATTCCCGAAGGACTCTAGATGCCCTTTCTCTGTGTATACCGAACGTATATGAGGAGAAAGGAATTGTGGTTGGTGGATTTATTCCTGCGATCTACATGTTTAATGGAATATCTGGCCTATGTACAGTATATGCAATTGCATTCATGCATTCATTCATTCATTACTGAAAATGACAAAATTAAGGGGTGATGTCAGCAAACTTAGTCCTGCTTTCCTATCTATACAGATGTATGGGGGAAAGAATGACAGACTCATTATGACATAAAATATTAATGTATAACCAATGAGAAGAAATATGAAGACCCAATCATCGATATATTCTGCATCTGCTAAAGAAGGTACTCCCAATATTATTCAATTGTATTTTTATTTTTTTAAAAATAGGAGAAGTACCTGGGATGATATAGAAGGAGAGGGAGATGTTGGAGCATATCCTGAAGTCAGAAAGAAGAGATTCAAATTGAGGTAATGTTCATGACTGCAGAGAATTTGTAGGAACTCCAGCCTCATGGACAACAACACTGGGATATTACTCATTTTATTTGACAACTAGAAAGGAATAATTGCAAAGAAAAGTATGATGAATACTTCCATAAAGAGAGAAATACTTTGCTCTTGAACTAGATCAATAAAAATAATAAAGAAACAATAAACATTTTCAACTGTTCCATTTAATACTTGCATCACATTAAGTTTACATCTATTAGACCCTCTCTCCTAGTGGCAACATTTAATAAAATGGATTGTTTTCTGTTAATGTCATAATTCTCGCTACAAGGTTCATCTATGCAATTTAAAAATATTGTGTTTTCAATACATGGCAATTGTTACTAACAATATCTTAGTACAACTGAATTACATCAGTAAAATCTATCAATGCAAAACTGATATTTTAATTCCAAAGAAGCCCTAGGAGAAAAGCAAAATTCCATAGTACTGGTCTGAAACCTCTGTAGCCTGCAAAGAATGTTAAAGGAAGTATCTGAAAAAGTTAGGAAGATTTTTATGTGTCTAAATTTGATAAACGTTGGGTGTCGGAATTGTTCTGCCCAACTCAAAACTAGTTCACTTATTCAGGAAGACGATATGATTACATATATGTTGGTCTGTGCCAACTGAGGGAGCATCTAGAGCAGGGGATGTCAAACTCGATTTCATTGAGGGCTGCATCAGGGTTGTGTTTCACCTCGGGGGGCCGGGGGGCATGGCCAGGGGGGCGCAGCCAGCTCAATGTCACTCATCGAGGCTCCGTTTTGGGCAGTGACAGTTTTCTGCAGCCCTCTGCCAGTGGAAACGGAGCTTGGGAGGGCCGCCCACAGCCTCCCCGAGCTCCATTTTCACTAACACAGGGTTGCAGGAGGCCGTCACGACCCAAAATGGAGCCCCTCCCTTTTCACTGGCAGAAAAGGGACCGTGGGCTGGTCCTTCACTGATTCTAGGGCTGGCTTGCAGGCCAGATCTAAGCACCCTGCGGGCCGGATCTGGCCCCCTAGCCTTGAGTTTGACACCCTTCATCTAGAGGATCATACACATGTTCTTCCGACATATAGGTTCTAGTCTAGACATTTGAGTTAATTGTTTGGCCTGACAAGTCAGTTTTCCATGTGTAAGAAGTCTAAGGTAGGAATCTTTTTGAATGAGATATTCACAATTAATTGCCAAGCTGATTTGAATGATTTAATCAATAACTGTTATGGAGATGGGATGTTTGTCTCACCTCATATTTTGACAACCTTCAGTCCCCATCAATATTAGCATGAGTGAGTGACAGTTAATGGAAATGATGGTAAATTGGGGAATTGAAGATTTCATGCTTATGAATTCCAAACTGAGGCCATTTCAAAGTCACAAAATAGACTGCTAACTTGTGAATTCTTAAACACTTTCCATCAGCCCCCACTCCCCCCAAAAAACCTTCGTAGGAGTAGGCCTGAGAAACAAAAATCTATACTAGCTCTGCCTCCATGCTGCTGGTCTTAGAAGGAGTATTGGACTATTCTCCAAATGTACAGCTTGGATCCTATTAGTGTGGAATTGTACTCAGGAGTTTCCCCAAGAGTTGTAGACAAAAGGAAACAAGCTACTGAATCTGCAGGATATTTCAACCTTTCTCTCCTTACATTTGTTACTATGTTTAAGAGAACCATGGCATAATAACTGGGAAAAGCCCATTTTTTAAGCCTCACTTTAAAAGCTTCCATTTTTTGCTTTAGTTACCACCCTGTCCAATGAAGAATTTTTAGGAATGTGAAATATCGAACACTATTATCTGATTTTCAGCCAGCTAAGTAAGATATTTCTATAATAGGATATTTGAATTTTTCTTATGGGCAATGGACCTCTCTCTGTTTTACACTTAAGACAGTAATCTAAAATCAAATTGCAATCTCTGCACACTTGAAAGTTATATATTGGGATGTACTATTGCATCCCCTTTATTTGAGGGATTTTTATAACAAGGCCTACCTGATTGCAGTAGTGTTTAACAAGGTTAAACACAAATCCACGATCCATTAAAGAAAGAAGATCGTATAGGAAAAATGCCAAGCTAATGTTGATCTTTTCTGCCTGTTCACTTTCCTAAAAAAAGAAAGAAAGATTATTGCCCAAAAAAGAAATGTGTTATATACTCTGAGGTAAAATCTGCACAATAATTATAGATTAATTATAGATTAAGGAGCCGAGGTGGCGCAGTGGTTAAAAGCAGCACTGCGACCTTCAGTTGATTGCTAGTTCAGCTGTTCAAATCTCACCAGGCTCAAGGTTGACTCAGCCTTCCATCCTTCCGAGGTGGGTAAAATGAGGACCCAGATTGTTGGGGGCAATATGCTGAACTCTGTAAACCGCTTAAAGAGGGCTGTAAAGCACTATGAAGCGGTATATAAGTCTAAGTGCTATTGCTATTAATATAATTATACATGAACTAAAATGACAGGTGAGGAAAACTCTCACACTTAAACTTTTGCCCACTGGGTTTAGCTGTATCACAATGTAATGGACCACACAAACAAGTTCATCAATACCCAGAATAATACAAATGTAGATTACATGCAGTTAGTGGCCCAGAAACCAGTATTCTGACTTACTTGGGCTAAAGTTAATTAGGTAAATGCAATTGGCTCATCACGTGCAATTCATTCTAGATTTATTCTAAGATTCCTGCATGTCACAGACAGCATGAATACTTGACATATGTTTGGCAATATAAAGCCTGACTGAGTTTAATAAAATAATGTAGATGTAAAAAATGTAATAATAATTAGGGAAAATCTGTAGATTTCAGGCTTGTTTGGTAAACTAATTGTAACAAATAGATTTATAAAATATAAACCAGACATCTGATAATAACCATTTGTCAACTGACATTTTGGACATTGCAACAAATAAATTAGAATAAGATATTTTAATCTGATTGGATGTTGATATTATTCAGATTAAATTTATGAAATATGTAAGAAGATACGAATAACCTGGTGGTGCAGTGGTTAGAATGCAGTCTTGCAGGCTAACTCTGCCCACAGCCTGGAGTTCGATCTTGACAGGGTTCAAGGTTAACTCAGCTTTCCATCCTTCTGAGATCAGTAAAATGAAGACCCAGATTGTTGGGGCCAATATGCTGACATTGTAAACTGTTCAGGGAGTGCTGTAAAGCACCATGGAGCAGTATATAAGTCTAAGTGCTATTGCTATTTCTTTGTCTTTTGGATTATAATTTGGTATTTTCACCCTATAGTTAACAGTCATTACAAATATATTTTTAACCTATCAAGCTATTTTAGAGTATCATCATGGTCCAGGATTCAAAGTCTGAATCTGAAGAGGCTGTTCCAGATGAACCAGTGAAATGTCAGCCTCAGGAGACACCAGGCCAGAGATCACTGAGACTGATTAAATATAGGTATCATCAGAACAGTGAGTGGTCATATGATGAGATATGCACCCCAAACCCTCAGCCTTATAGGTAGAGCAGAGAGCAGAGAGCAAATATGCTCAGTCAGGCTCCTTGCCAAGTAACTATCTTAATTATAGATAGCTGGATGCAGCCTGACTTAAGAAATAGTTCTGACTCATGCTTCTCTGTTCGAAAGAACTGTCTGATATGATCCGGTTTATTGCTCATGTGTATTCTGCTCATGTAAAACATCCTGAAATTCTCACTTTTAAATTGACTGACAAACCTGGCTTGGCTTTCTGAACCTTGGACTGGATTTTAATTTCTATTCCGTGCCTTCCTTTTAAAAGTGAAACTATCCTTGCAAGTTTTCTTTCCAAGAGACTGTTTACATTTACATTCCTTTCCTTGTCTGCTGTTTATCTACTCACCCCTGAGTAAATTGCTATTCTCACCTAAGTGATCTAACAAGAGTGTGTGTGTGTGTGTGTGTGTGTGTGTGTGTGTGTGTGTGTGTGTGTGTGTGTGTGTGTGTTGAAACATGAATATCAACCTGAGAAGGATGCCCTCTGTCTCCTTTAAATTTTAATTTGGTTCTTGAAATCTTAGCTTCTTTCAGTAAATAGTTTAAAGATATTAATGGTATGATAGCACTTGGTATTGCACCTATTCATAACATAATATGGTCATTCCATTAATCAGACAATTTTGTAGTGTTATTACTAAAGCTTATTGATATTGTACAGCCTTATGATTTATACTCTGGCTATACTGTAACTTAAAAAAATAATTTACAAAGGCCCTCTTAGTCACGATTTCCACCTGCTCTTCAAACAAAAGTTATGACTCCAGAAATATCCTCATATTGTGTATCAGTTCTATCTGAAGAAGGGCAACTCCATCCAGAATCACAGATAATAAATTCCTAGATCCAGATGGCCTCAAAACTCAAAGCCTCTCAGTCCCTCTCTGGTAATCAGAAAAAAAGGCAATGATCTCGAATTCTAACATAAATAATGGTTGGTTTTGAATTGATACTGAGGTACAGGAACAATTTCCCTGGAATAAAATTATACAATTGTGAGATTTTTTTGAGGTTCTGTTTATTCTAGATTGTAAAATTACCTTCTGGGTCTTGATTGAAAGTGCAGCAACCTCTGAGGTAACAACACTGACAATTGTGGTGATGTCATCTTTGAAGCGGTTGGAAAATCGAGCTCTGCGGGGAACATCATGCTTCTGTACATTGTCAACATACTGAGCCATGCTTTTTACCTCAAAAAAACATCAGCATAGTTTATCAAATGTGAGTTTGTAAACAAAGGCAAATAGTAGAGTTGGAAGAACTCACACATTGTGAAGAATTCTTTATATTTCATGGAGTGATAACATTTCTAAATTCTGTTCCAAAAATTCTGCCGCTAAAATGAAAACTTGCAATGCACCTGTTAAACTTAAATGTGGGATTCCATTCTAAAATTATTAGGTGTATAATATAATCTATATTAGGTGTATTGCTCAACTGTTACAATTAATAGTACAGTGGTACCTCGAGATACGAGTGCCCTAACATATGAGATATTTGAGATACGAGCTATCGAGCAAGCGAAGTTTTGCTTTGAAATACGAGCAACATTTGAGATACGAGGAACAGCCGGCTGCACATGACCCACTCATTTCTGCAACATTCTGAAAGGGAGGAAACCTTCAGCCAGATTTGAATATCAAAGAGAATTTCCCCCCTTTAGCTTAGCCATCATGGCGTCCGTAGGGCTCTTGGGGGGGGGGAGGAGGCAGAGAGAAAGGAAAGGACTGCCGATCTGCCTTCCCTCCCCCCAGCCTAGCCGAGAGCACGCTTGGACTTGCCTGGGTTTCCTAGAGTGAGTGGGAGGAAAACACTCTCTCTCTCTCTCTCTCTCTCTCTCTCACACACACACACACACACACACACACACACAGACAGACCCCTAGCAGCCAGCCCAGCCAGCGCAGCCAGCCAGCCTGTGGGCTTGAACGGATTAATACGAGGAACAGCCGGCTGCACATGACCCACTCATTTCATGACCCACTCATTTCCGCAACATTCTGAAAGGGAGGAAACCTTCAGCCAGATTTGAATATCAAAGAGAATTTTCCCCATTTAGCTTAGCCATCCTGGCGTCCGTAGGGCTCTTGGGGGGGGGAGGAGGCAGAGAGAAAGGAAAGGACTGCCGATCTGCCTTCCCTCCCCCCAGCCTAGCCGAGAGCACGCTTGGACTTGCCTGGGTTTCCTAGAGTGAGTGGGAGGAAAACACTCTCTCTCTCTCTCTCTCTCTCTCTCTCTCTCTCTCTCTCTCACACACACACACACACACACACACACACACACACACACACACACAGAGAGAGAGAGAGAGAGAGAGAGAGAGAGAGAGAGAGAGAGACCCCTAGCAGCCAGCCCAGCCAGCGCAGCCAGCCAGCCTGGGGGCTGGAACGGATTAATGGCATTTCAATTAATTTCAATGGGGAAAATTGCTTTGAGATACGAGCAAATTGACATACGAGCAAGTTTACAGAACGAATTAAACTCGTATCTCGAGGTACCACTGTATATACATTTCCCACTTTTACTTATACATGATTTTTAAAAATGCAATTTAACCACTGGGACCTTCAGGGACCCAACATTATGGGTTGTCTTTTCTGCTGTTTAGGATTACAAAATTAAAATATCAATAAAATGTTTCCAGTGTTCTACAGAGTCACATATGATTAATGTGTTTGATGTGACACTGGGTAACTTTAAACAGTTTAACTTTTTTAACATTAGGGATAAAAATTATCCCTAAAATAAATATACATACATATGTATGTACATATGTATGTATATTTATTTTAGGGATAATTTTTCACTTACTAAACAAACAGTTCCTTTCAGCCAGGTTATTTTTTTGCGTATTAGATGGATTCGATGGACATGTCAATTAGACTAATAATCCAGAATTAAAATTTTATTTTAATTGACTAGAAGAATACTATTACTTCCTTGAAAGCTATTCCCATTTCATAACTTCTCTCCTGAA
Organism: Diadophis punctatus similis; assembly: GCA_023053685.1. Taxonomy (NCBI): domain Eukaryota; kingdom Metazoa; phylum Chordata; class Lepidosauria; order Squamata; family Dipsadidae; genus Diadophis; species Diadophis punctatus. Next base: position 66,480,182 of record JALIGW010000002.1, on the reverse strand, counting down.
TATGCTGTAGACATTTATTGTTTGCTAAGGAGTCATGTTTCCTTATTACCTAGTGACGGAAAGGAACTAAATGTTGAAATATTTGTTCTATTTTATTAGAGTTGAACATCAAATCATATACTGTAATTTCCTTTACTGAAAATAAATAAAGGACCATACAAAATCTTACCAGCAATTCAAAGAAGAACCAAGAATACTTGAAGACTGATTCTCTCACCATGCTTGTGCTGACCACCATCTGAAGTGCGATCTCTTCATGAAAATGCTATATAGTATATTAAAACCCAAATGTGATTACTAATTGACTTTCAAGGTTAGATTTCAAAGCAGAACTCTGAAAGGAGGAGATCCAAAAGGGAATCTTTTTGTATTAGTCCCTGAACACACACAGGCAGCTAAACATTAAGAAAGCACACAATGAGCTGTTGGTGGCAAAAAAAAAAATCCCCTAGAAGATTGACCAAAAATAATAGCTGAAGAAGTGGTGAAAAAAAGGTTGACTATTCTAACTGTCATACATTTTGCAATGGCAGAACTAGTACGGTACCATAAGGCAACCCTTGAAAAGAATGAATTAGTAGAGCCTAATAAACTTTACAATACTGTATCAGTAGTAATTTTTTCTAAGAAAAATTAGTAAGAATTAGTGATAATTGCATGTATGACCAACACATAGGTGGTCCAGAATGAAGGTCTAAATCGTCTGTAGCATGCAGTTATATTTTAATTCATATTTATTGAATGATCATATCTTATATGATCTTATCATATATTTAAGTTAATGAAGATGAAGTCTACAATAATATGTGCAAAAGGAGACTGTCACATAAAGTAGCGTGGAAGCCTTTAGCTTTAGTAAGAATGAGATTAGACACCTTGCAGTTATTTAAAGATTATTCAAAGACAACTTAAATTGGGCTGAATGCTTTGATGATTTAGGATGACTTAGCTGGGATTTTCCTTGCCGTTTGGCTTTCCGTTATTCCTAAATCCCAGAATACATCAAACATTTATCCCATAAAGAGAATCTCCCTTGTGTGCTTTTCCTTTTTTTTTTTTGCTGCAGTAGAGAAAGGTAATTTATTATGATCTCTAGGGAACAGTCACTAAAATACAGGTAGTCATCGACTTACAACAGTTCATTTACGAAGTTCAAAGTTACAAGGCACTGAAAAAAGTGACTTATGACCATTTTTCACAGTTACAACCTTTTCAGCATCCCCCTGATCATGTGATCAAAATTCTGATGCTTGGCAACTGGTTCATATTTATGATGGTTGCAGTGTCCCAGAGTCATGTGATCACATTTTGTGACCTTCCGACAAGCAAAGTCAAAGAGGAAGCCAGATTCACTTAACAACCGTGTTACTAACTTATCAACGGCAGTGATTCACTTAACAACTGTGGCAAGGTCGTAAAATGGGGCAAAATTCACTTAACAAATGTCTCACTTAAAAACAGAAATTTTGGGTTCAATTGTGGTTGTAAGTTGAGGACTACCTGAATTCAATTATCCTGTTTGTATCTACTCAGGCAAAATTCCTTTATAATCACTGAGGTTTAAATTTCAGTAAATATGTCTGAACCGTTAGCTTGCAATTATAGTTGATTTTTCAGTTTCACATTTTAACCCAATGCAAAAGGGTCTTTGAAGCAACCTAGCTCTAGTCCTAGAGCTGACAAATATTTTAGATCACCAGGTGTTATTACTTATAGGCCCTTTGTTTTATTTTTTTCTGAGAAATTTAAAACAAATTTGGAGCCTAGGCATTTCAGAGTGAGAATTGAAAAATGGCATGTTTGTAATAGAGTGTAGAGTGTCTATCAACAAGCAATTTGGCATTATGTGGCAGTCTACCTTTTGTTTGGGTAGGCGAGCGCTTGTGCGGGGGCTTGACATATCACTGTTGGATTCACTATAGAAAGACACACGGCTGTAGTTCCGCTCTGCAACCTGGAGAAAATGACCAGAAGCCATACAGAAAAAGAATTACTAGAACAGCGAGGATGGAAGGAAGGAAGGAAGGAAGGAAGGAAGGAAGGAAGGAAGGAAGGAAGGAAGGAAGGAAGGAAGGAAGGAAGGAAGGAAGGAAGGAAGGAAGGCTATGCATGAAGTATGCAATGAATATGTTGTTACATTTTTCCCAATTAAATTAAACACGACTGATCCCATATGTTCCAATTTAGTACTATATAGATATACATATATTGTATTATACCTTTTCAAATATTTACATTGCAATAAAAATGGAAGAAAAACAAAAATGTCTTCTCTAGCACAAGGATAGAGAAAAGCTCTTTTTATATTAAGAACGTTAAATAAGAATCAGAACCATGATTAATACCCAGAGCAGTTATTTTTTGATGCACTTAAAGGGCAAGTATATTTCTCTATATGTAATTTGCAGCCTACATAACTCATTGGATTAAAATAATTTTAACAGTGCAGTAGTTGAAAGCTAACGTTCAGATTCAATAATACAACCTTCTGTGATGGTTGTTTATTAACTTTTATCCCAAATAATGATATAAAAATACTGGAAAAAAATTATATGAAATAGTCTTTTCTTTCTTGTTATTTTGTAAGATTGCTAAACTTTAGATTTAATCTCCATTTCTTCTCCTCAACTTCATTTTTTTAGTCTTCTACAAGATAAAAATATTACCAACACTTTTAAAAATGAACTGACCACCACATATATGAACTGACCACCACATAATAAATCTCACTAAATAATTATTCTAGCCCCTTGGCTACCCAAAACCATTTATGTTAACATGTTTAGCTCATGGATGAGTTCTGGTGCTTGCCATATACTAGTCAGACAATCTCAATCAAGATGCAAGAAAGAAAAATATTTGCATTAAATGTGAATTTAACATAAATGGGGAAAGGAGTTTCCATTAAATGAGCCATGGTGGTGCAGTGATTAGAATGCAGTATTGCAGGCTAACTGCCCACAATCAGGAGTTTGGATCCTGACCATCTCAAGGTTGACTCAGCCTTCCATCTTCCAAGGACAGTAAAATTGGAACCCAGAGTGCTGGGGCAATGTGCTGCCATTGTAAACTGTGGTAAAGCACTATGAAGCTGTATATAAGTGCGTGCTATTGCTATTAAAGCCCACTGTCCACTGAATATGAATTTATATTTATAACTTATATAAATGTATGAATGTACATATTTGATATAAAATGTATATGGAATTTACATAAATTCCATACCTTTGTGAAAAGAATTCAGACCGAGACACCAAACAATAGGCTTTTCTATTATTCGGGGGTAAAGTCCAATGTAAGATTTTGTCTATTGCATCCAAGCTCCACCAAATAGAAGTCCAAACATTTGAGGTTTTATTGAATAAACAACCTTACAGTAGTTTTAGCAGTCTAGAATTGTAGGCTCCTCTCTTACCTTTGAGGACATGATGCTTTTCACTTCTTCATCAGGAGCATGCTGGATCCCAGCAATATCTGGATTGCTACAGCTTGTTGTCCGACTCTGCAAGAGTCGAGATCCCACTGAGACAGCAGCCGTACGGCCGTACGTGTAATAACGAGATTCAGGAAGATTTGTGCTTCCACTTGTACCTGCCAAGAAAAAAACATTATGCTGCCCATTGGTATTTTTTAAAAAAAACATACCATGAGTCCCAAAAGTGATAATTTTGCCCTTTTTTTGTACAGGGAAATGTTCCATCCTATCCCTCTAAGCTAATACGCTTCTGCTCCTGAGCAAATCCACCATCACACTGTATTCTACATTTCAGCACAAGGCCCTCTCCTCACAATCATTTGAACATTTTTGCAGAAGTAACAGCAAATTACAACAATCAAGTAGAAAGATTAGCCAGATTCAGTTTATATAGGGTCCATAAATGAGTAAAAATTATTTCTCTAATTTGAGTTAAAATGTGAGCACTATGAATTTTTTCTAATTTAAAAAGTTTAAAAGTTCTTCTTTCTTCAAAGAAAAATCTTGTATTTAAAAATTAAAAATAAAAAAGTTTTTATTTTTTATTTACTTTTATTTTTCATTGCTTACTTCAATCAATTACAGACAGGGCTTAGTTTTTCACAGTTCAGATATGCAAACCCATATCTTAGTCAGCAAAGATTATAGAAATGACTGACAATAGTGCCCTTATCTGGTCAAGATTTAGCAACAATTGTCCTTCCTGAAGTTTATTGTGGTCACAATCACAGATTAGCACCACTGCATGATGTCTGCTAATGCTATATTCTTGATTGCAACCAAATCCAAGCACTAATTACAGGCTTGAAGTAAGGCATGTATGCAACAGGGGGCTAAGAGGACTAAAATGATGGGTGCAATCAAGGATCCAATCCTTACCCCCTTATAATGTATATTGATGCACATGAAGAGGGTCAATCTGCAGTTCTGCCTCCCATTCTGGCCCTGCTGATCCCTGTTTATGGCTCTGCTTGAAGCCACTCTCTATGGTCAGAAGGAACAATTTTCACCTGATTCTTGTTTGGAGATGTCTAGTCAGGTTTAAGGCTTTTATTTTTGACATTATGAGAATTATTTCCTGCAAAATACAGTACTTTAAGAGGAGACTGTCAATTGTAGTTCACCCAAAAGGAAATGAATTATTGGCCTAGAACAGGGGTCCTCAAACTTTTTAAACAGGGGGCCAATTCATGGTCCTTGTCCCTTGAAACTTGAAGATTAGTCCGGCTGGCGGGTGTGTGAGCGGGCAGCCCTCCTCCTCCAATCGAGTCCTCTTGCAGCACTCTGCCGGCCGAGTGCTTCTGGAGGGGGGGGAGGTCAAAAACAGGGCACGCAGAGGCCTCCTGGGGCCTCCACACAGCCCGTTTTTGGCCTCCCCCACATCCAGTAGCACTCTGCCAACCAAAAATGTTGGCCTTACCTTCCAGTTCCAGCCCACAGGGCTCGCAAAAGTAAGTCCTGCACTCAGCAGAAGGGTGGGGGCTGGTGTGGCGATGTAGGTGGGGCAGCCTCATGGTCCTGTGTGGGCTGGATTAATGGCTTTGGCAGGCCATATCCAGCCCGTGGGCTGTAGTTTGAGGACCCCTGGCCTAGAATATAGTCTTTCACAAGTTTGTACTTGTGATATTTTCCTCTACATAAATAGTAAATGCTATGCTGAGCACGTGACAAATTAAATAATCTGCAACAATTTGACTTAAATCCCTTGATTAAAAATGATATCATGCAAGATATTCATGATAATGTTTGTTTGCCTGGTCAAAAGATAATTGGCAAGGTTTTGTTTTGTTTTTTAAAAAATCAAGGATGCCATACCATATCCTCAATTATTAATCTACTGCAAGCTTGACTGTTGCCTAGAATATTTGGAAGTAAAGCTAAAGGTAGATGGAGACCCCATTCTCTGACACTCCTTTCTCCTCTTTCTGGTATCCTGTGTCTTTCTAAGCCACAGACCTCAACAGATGGTGTTTTGCAGAGGTTTTTTTTTTCAAATCAGAGTAAGGGCAGCATAAAATACATTTGATAGGGGGAGGCTGGCTAAGCCAGGTGTGTTGAATATCCTGTAGTTTTGTTATCTTCCTACTTTTCACTTGAAATGTCTCAGTGACCTACACAATCTTACAGTACTTGGTGCAAGGCCCATAGGAGCCACTGGAGCTTAAATCTGAGAAAATATTTATTTTTATTGGTTTGTCAAACATGTACAAGATAGCAGGTATATGTATAAATATAAACATATACAGAGTAAGTACAGATAAATGAGGACAGTAAGACAGGAACGGTAGGCACAATGGTGTGCTTATGCACACCCTTTACAGACCTCTTAGGAATGGGGTGAGGTCGGCAGTTGAGAGTCTAAGGTTAAAGTTTTTGGGGTTTGGGGATGAAACCACAGTGTCAGGTAGTGCATTCCAGGCATTGATCACTCTGCTGCTGAAGTCATATTTTCTGCAATCGAGTTGGAGCGGTTTACATTAAGTTTATATCTATTGTGTGCTCGTGTATTGTTGTGGTTGAAGCTGGAATAGTCATTGACAGGTAGGACATTGTTGCAGATAATTTTATGAACTACGCTTAGGTCAGCAGCACAGTTTTAAATTGTCTAAGCCCAAATTGTATTAATGTCTGATATGAAGTGCGGGTTCCAGACAGGTGAGCTGTATTCAAGAAGTGGTCTGGCGAATGTTTTGTATGCTCTGATTAGCAGTGTAAAGTTGCCAGATAAGAAGCTATGCAAGATTAGGTTAACAACTCTTAGTGCCTTTTTGGCAATGTTGTTACAGTGGGCTCTGGCACTTAGATCATTAGATATGAGTACTCCAAGGTCCTTGACAGGGTGAGGGTCGTCTACAAGGTTGTGTCCTCAGAGCTTGTATTTTGTGTTCTGATTCTTTTTGCCAATGTGTAAGACGGAGCATCTGTTGGTTGAGATTTCAAGTTGCCAATTGTTTGACCATTTTGATACATAGTCAAGGTCTTTTTGTAGGGTAGTAGTATTGTCGGTGGTGTTAAATAGTTTAACATCATCAGCGAATAGAACGCAGTTGCTTATAATATGATTACAAAGGTTGTTTATGTATAGTATGAAGAGTGTTGGTCCTAGAATGCTGCCTTGAGGGACACCACTGTTGACAGGTGCATGATTTTCATAAACTTTCATAAATATTTTTTATAAAATAAATATTTATTTTATAAATATTTCATAAAATTTCATAAATATTCATAAACTCCACCTGTAAACAAGTGTAAATAAGCACCAATTTTCTACCTGTAAGTATAAATAATAACAGGCTGCAACCATACCTAGTTTGATAAAATCTCTCTGAACTTCAGGAAGACGGAACACGTAGTACACGTATGATGCTAGGAGACAGTTTCGCCCATGTTGGTCCTGGCTCAGATCTTTACTGTTGTGGAGGCTATTCACTATTGCCACCACTGACTCAAAGGCATACTGGGAGAAGTTTGCTGGAAACAACAAAATAATTTTCCTGGTTGAGTTCATATGTAAACATGACTCATTTATGTAGACTTTCTAAGAACATTTCTGAATTTCAACTTATTTCATCACACTTTGGCACTGGGAAATGTAAAATGATTTGAGAATAAAGTATTCCAATCCATATTTAAAATTAATGAATATGTAAAACATTTACACTTCAAAGCCACACAGTCCTTAAATAAAATAGAAGTAAAAAAATCTATATAATTAAAAATGCCTTTATAGGGCATTCCTCAAAATGGAATGGATGGAAAACGGAACCAAAACACAATATGGATAACTCATTCATTAAATTCAGATTCAGTCAGACTTAGGGTAGATCCACTGATCATTCTACTCAGCCTGAATCTGTATTCAAAGCAATGACTTCATTCATGAAATCTGCATAAAACAAAGCAAAATTATCTCTGGTGTGGCAGAGAGGGTCTATCAATCCAGGAAGAAGTTTCAATTTCTGATTTATATGAGACAGATGAATAGTTTGTTTTTTTAATATCAATCTTGCTTGATCTGAAGAACATGCTTTAGTATTTTTTTAAACATTCCAAATAACACAAGATTTATGAGTTCTGAAATCAACAGCAATGTTTCATACCTGTCTGGCCAGCTATAAGCATGGGCTGGACAGACAACTGGAACAGTTTATCCAACACCAAGTGTAAAAAGTGCACCAGAGGCTCAAGGCGGGAAGAATTCAAGCAAATAATGCTGAGTTTCAGCTCATGTTCCAGATTGCCTTCTGCGATTTTCTCATTCAATACTCGGATGGGAAAAGTAACTTGGCATTCAAGTGCATGGCACAGGATGAAGAATTTCTCCAGGTGATTGTCCTATAAACACAACCCCAAAAAAGTATGAATGATGCGTAATGCTTATTATAGAACTTGAATTGCTCCTGTCACATATTTACCTCAGTGGAAAAAGGAAACATGTATTTTTTTCTATTTTTTTCAGTTAAATGCATAGTTAAAACAGTTTTAAATCTTCAGAACCAATCCAGGTCTTGCAGTAGCCAAGTTTTAAAGTCTTCCCAATCTTGATGTAGCTAGCCTAAGAATTAATGTCTTTTAATTAACAATATTTTAAAAATCCAAAACTATTATGATCCATCTCACTAAACTTGTGTAATTTTAAAAAAGAACTATAATCTTAGATGCTTTATTTCAAAACGTGAAATAATGTCAATATTTGAAAGCCAATATTATTATTCTTTTTTCTCTTGCAAAAACTCTGGCTCTCCAAATCAACTTGAAAGGTTATTTTCATATATACATATATACAGCATATCAATGAACACTATTAAACTCTGTGAATATCAGTATTTTTCTTAAGCAAGATTAAAAGAGATACAGAAAGGAATGTTTCAGAGAGAAAAAATGCCCATGAGAAAAAAAAGTCATCTTCAAGTTGAACAAAATTAGAAAAAATTGTTTTATTTTTTCAGTTACACCTGGACCTCCTTTGACATAACTCTGGCATAACTAATATTAGTCCCAGTCATTTAGTCATTGAAATAAATTATTTTAAACCTATGAAGCAGCCGCCAAAGAGGGGTATAAATCTTTGCTGACTGTTTAGACCACTTAGGTACCAGGCATACTGGACATTTGCTTCTACTTTTTTTATATGTGAATTTAATTAAAACTTATGAAAGAAGGTTGCTCTTATTGTTCAATTTGATATGCAGTGTGATTATACCCTAACCTAAAAGAATCATGAAATTACACATTTATACAAGATGTATTATCTTTGCAGCTCAACTTTTTTTGCGGCTTAACTAGAAAGACAATAGTTAATCTACTCAGGCTTTCTATATTTGATAACCTCAGCTTTGTGAAAATTGAAGTTTTAAAGATCAATAACTGAAGTTAAAGAATGAATTTGAAAAAGAAAACAGATTAATTTTTGCATGAATGGAAACCCCCTCCCCCAATTTCTTACCTGGGTATGAACTGATGATATACCTTGCACTTCCACGTTAAACACTCCCTTGTGTCCTTCCACCCATTTAATAGGAGGAGATTGTGGAGGAACTTTCTATATGGAAGACAAAATTGGTGGTCAAAACAACATGTGATGACAATACAAAAGGCAATGAATTCACATTTATGTTTACTTGGTGTTGAGTCTTTTTGCACAAAATATTTGCACAAAATATGAGTCTTTGTACACAAAATATTTACAGTTAACATTTTAACAGGTGCCACTTCAACTCAGAACATTTCCAGGCTATTACATTCATACAGTTATGGGATCTTCCCCAATATGGCACCCTTTCAAAATATTCTTCTCGCAAAATAAGTCAATCTCCATCATTCTTCTTTATTATAATGATCTGTGGCTAATACACCAGCCTAAAGGCACAAATGAGTAATTCAAAAATATCTAACATGTAACCAAATGAGCCAAATGGAGAATTACCACTAAATGTTTTGATGTATTTTATTCAAAATAAATATCCAGTTCATTACTGGAATTTACAATGGCTGTAAATAAAACTGGTCACATTTCACATTACAGAATCAGATTCTATTCCAATAATTCTGTGTTATTTAAATATTATTAGACAACGGTTCTCAAAATGTGTAGTCTGGACCCCCTCAGGATGGTGGCTGTATCAAAAACAAATATGGTACATATTTTCAAAATTCTCCATTTTAATTTCTAATATAGTAAATATTGATAGTTATAACCTCTTTAAAAAGTTCTCAATCATTTTTTTTTAATATACACAGATTTTTAAGACAAAAATCATTGAGAACCACTATTCTACTATGTATCTTTGTGTCTTTAAATCACATGTCTCTGAGCCCTGAGGGAGTAGGGCGGCATAGAAGAACTTCGAATAAATAAATACAATAAATAAATAAATATGTTCTTCCATTTAAGGAAGGCAAATGTTATAATATTAGGGGGGGGGGAATGTTAACGGTGTCCTTTTCCTTGGGCAAAATGATTCTTGGTGCTTTTCCCCATTACCTCTGCTGAGTGCATTGAATAGTTGGCAGGCAGTTTATCCAAAGCAACAGGCAGGCAATAATGTCCTGTTTGGAGCCGATCAGTTAACAGAATTGGCAGCCACTGAAACAGATGACAAGAGAAAGAGTTATATCATTACTGCATGAACGATTGATAAGGCTTAATTACATTCCAAGAAAATGGATTAGAAATCAACTGAAAACTGTTTCTTTCCACATTCATTCTTGCAAAGACCTTTACTGTCTATCAGTTTCATTATTGGCATTCAAATGCAATTACTGGCATTTCTGCCTCCAAACTGTCCCTCTGTAAAACTACTGATTTTCTGAATACCCTCTCCCACCCCAAATCACAAAGTTTTTCAAGAATCCAGCACAATGTATGGAGAAGATCCCATGGGCCAGTTGTATGCTTTTGTACCAGAGTTTTCACTTTCCCTCATCTAGTCCATTCCTAGCCTGAGTGGCAGAGATAGCAATAGCACTTTTCTTATATACCGCTTCATAGTGCATAGTGCTTTACAGCACTCTCTAAGCGGTTTACAGAGTTCAGCATATTGCCCCCAACAATATGGGTCCTCATTTTACCGACCTCGGAAGGATGGAAGGCTGAGTCAACCTTGAGCCTAGTGAGATTTGAACAGCTGAACTGTTGAACTAGCAGTCAGCCTGCAATGGCTGCATTTAACCACTGCACCACTTCAGCTCATCTGAAGATGTACATCATGCAGATAATAAATGTATATGATATACATCCCATGGATGTTATATATACCGGTGCAAACTATAAGATATATAGGTGATCTGTGGCAAAATAAATAACTTCAGACAGAATGTAAGTTAAAATCCCTGCATAAAACTTTGACTGACACACAAAACGTGATATTACATATAGATGTTTGCTGTGATGTGAAACATCCATGAAATACCACATGCAATATTTTGTTTTGCATGTACCTATGCAATACATGCAGTATTCAGAAGACATACAATATACAAGAAAGCCCTTATAGGTATTTGATGAAGTGAACTATGAACCACTAAAGCTTTTGCAATAATACATTTGTTAGTCCTTAAGGTGATACAAAGCTCTTTGTTGTTTTTTGTGCAAAAGGTTACTTCACTGACACTTGTGAAAAGTGTGCAATATAGACCCATAAATATTAAACAGATGCCTGAAAAATGTGTCAAGTTTTACTTTGACAAATAGATAAAGAGATTTCAGATTTGTGCAATAAATATGGAACACAAGTGACAAACCATTGCTTGCTTCAGTTGACAATTACAAATAATTTGCACACTGAGTAGTACAATACAATTTATGTTTCACACATGCTTCTTTGACATTTTGCTTCTGTATAGTGGACAGAAGGTCCTCAGCATGTGACAGTACTTCACCAAGTTTGTGTCTGGTTCTAAAAGTCAAGCAGAATTGGCCCACCTGGAGGGCGACACCATAAAACCCCAGGGAGTAGGCTAGATTAGAAAAAAGGCAATGGCAAATTGTTTTTGTACATTTGCCAAGAAAATAATATCAATTTTTACACTGTTGCCAAGAAAAATTAAATGCATGTGTCCATGGACTTACCAGGAATAAACTCAAATGAAATTTTACAGTATTTTCAGTTGCCAGAAACAATAAAAAATTCATTTTTCCAAGGAACCAAAACTGACTTACTGAATAACCCAGAAGAGTTTCTACAGAAGCTCCTTGTTTTGACTGACAGCTGATGTGGTAAAATGTGAACAGCAGATGGTGTTTTTCTGTCAGTTTAGCCGGCAGTTTAATTTTCACTTCTTCATAAAAATCAGGACACCTGTAGTTTTTAAAACAAAAAAATATCTATATCTGTGTCTCTATACTTGTATTGATATACAAGTAGCAAACATACAGCCTTCTTTAAAGAACTGCAAGTTTCTTTACCTATTTATTAGTTTTAGTGTATAGCATATCATAAGATTTGTGATAGTATAAATCTGTCACAGAGATCATAAATAATGAAAAGAAATAGGAAGTGTAATAGAATTTATAGATCTAACCCAAGTTGAAGAAAAGACCAAGGAATTGCTGCTACAAATCCAGAAGAAAATGAAATCTATATTTATATATGCAAAATATAAAATTGTTTACCAATAAATATAATTAAAATGTGATTTCTTTGATCAGTGTAGACCAGGGGTGTCAAACTTGATTTCATTGAGGGCCACATCAGTGTTCTGTTTGACCTCAGAGGGGCGGTGTATGTGTGGTGTGTGGCCAGGGGGTGGGAGTGGTCATGATGGGCATGGCTGGGGTGGGCATGGCCACGGCCATGGCCATGGTGGGCATTTGACACAGGCTAAAGATGCATTTTCCCCCCTCTCTTCTTTCTTTCCACAGTTCTTTACTATAACTATTTTCCTATCTCTCCTACCAAATATTACTGGCAAACATTTATTACTTATTCTTCATATTCCACTAAACTTTTTATTTCTAAATTTATACCCCATTCTTTAATAGTAAGTTGCTCATCCAGGCAAGAAAGCTATTTATACTATTGTATTTTTATTATTCAACTAATAATAAAAATACAATAGCATAAATAACATGATAATACAAGATCTAATAGCAGAGGTAAATTTCCAGGATAGTAAACAGAAATGGCTGTCAATTATAGATTGCTGATTGTATATTAAATGGACCTACAGTATGTAAAATCTGGCATTAAACTGTAGTGTTAATATAGGATGTTGCTTGTTTTCCATCCAGATCAGGCACTTACTTGAGGCCACATAATTGTAATCCAGTCCAATCCAATCCTCCTGCAGCATTTTGCCGGCCGAAAATGGGCCACGTGGAGGCCCCGCAAGGCCCCTTCAAGGCCTGTTTTCGGCCTCCTCCAGCAGCACTCTGCCGGCCAAAAACAGGCCATGTGGGTCCGTTTTTAGCTGGCAGAGTGCTGCAGGAGGCCCGGGAGGCTGAAAATGGGCTGCAGGGGGGCTCACATGGTCTCCCTGCAGCTCGTTTTGACCAGCAGAGGCACCGTGGACCAGTCCTTTGATATTTCCAGGCTGGCCCCGCAGGCCAGATTTAAGTACCCTGTGGGTCGGATCCGACCCGCGGGCCTTGAGTTTGACACCACTGGTGTAGACCAAAACCAGCATAGGTTTATGTTGCAATAATGGAGAAGCAAAATTTTGTCCTGCCAGGTTTAATAGTAATTAACTATTGAATTAATGATGATATTAACATGGAACTTATTGCTACATTTTTAAATCCAAAATTGACAATTCTGGCCCTATCCACAATTGACATCACTATATCCATTGTTAAGTAAAACTGTGCTTAAGGAAATTCACACTTATATGGGAGACAAAAAGAAAGCATGGTCAATTCCTGATTATACTGTACAAATTATAATGTTACTCTTAAGTAACATGAAACACTATGTCTTAACTTTTCCTTGATCAGGGTTTTTTTTTTTGTTTCAAGACAATAAATGCATAGTAATTGTTTTAATTACGGAATATAAACACCTTTAATGAAAATGGTTTAGCTCTTTTTTTTCCACCCAGAATTTATAACTATTCATTGTTATGCAAATGCTGTATATTTGGACCTAAGGATACAGATGGTAATAATAATGAGCTTACTTGTTATGATATGTTATGGGAGTGTAAATCTCTTGTATGAACTCTGGACCTGTAGATTTTCCAAATATGACCTAGATAGCAAAATATAATTCATTAAACGAAACAAAGTAAAAAATTACCATGATCCAAAGATACTTTTGGGGGGGGGGGAGAATATACCAATTATTTGAAATTGGCAATATTGATTTTATTTCTGATAACGTTGAAGTCATGCAGCCATTATTTTAAAATATAAAATCATAAAACAGATATGTTATGTTGTCATTTCTTTAATTGGTGACATGGAAACACAGATTTTAAATTGGCAGATTGTAAAACAGTCAGTATCCATCTTCTTAGAAAGGAATAGGTATGTATTGCTCCAGCTCCGTCAAGTGTCCAATTTTTATATAAATCTTTTATTTTTTATACATCTTTTATAGTGTCTAGCAGCCGCTGACTGGACACTTTAAAAGATGACACTGAGATGACCATGGTGCATCTGAAGAACTAATGAGAGACAGAGGGGCATGGAGAATGCTGATCCATAAAGTGGCCGAGGGTCAGACATGACTGAATGGCTGATGACATGACAATGTTTCATCAACCCATATTTTGCAGTCCCCAGACATCCTTAGGGATTCTGCAACTGAAAGTTGGCCACAAAATCTCAAGTGTTAGTGGTAAAAAGCTAGTCAACCTGGTTTTAAAATAAAGGTGAATAGCTCCTGGGATGTATGTTTGTTTATGTGTATGTAAAACAAAGTTCCAATCAAATGAAATTGATCATTTTACTCTATAGCTAGGTGTTAAATGGAAATTATAACCAAAATTGATCAAAATAATACTTTAGCAAATGAATTACCACAGCATAGCTAATTTTTATTTTTTTATCGTACAGGTAGTCCTTGAGATATGACCAGTCACTTAACGGCCATTCAAAGTTGCGACAGGCTCCCCAACAGCTACATACAACTCCGTTTTGAAGTTATGGCCTCTGCAACATTTCCCCCGCATATTCCCCCCGCCAGGACCCCGCGATGCTTGTGTCTGCTCCCCATACGCCTATCACCCATTGCACAATTACAATTCTGAACACCAGAATGCAATTTAGCCTCTGGAAATAAAGTGTCTGCTTCCAGAATTGCACCATGCAGCCAAGAGAGAAATCTCCAGGGCCTTGCCGATGCTTACCAGGCTGAAAAAAACATCTCCTAAGTGGAAGGAGTGCCAACAATCTGGAAAAGTTTGGTTTTATCCAAAGTTAATCGGAAGCATTTGTTGCAGAGAAGAGCCAATGTATGGAAAAGTTGTATGGAAAACAGATCTGAATAATTCTGCACAAACTGAACAGGCAAAAGAACAAAGGACTTTCTTACTGGCATTGCACAGGAAGGATTTTCTCCACACATATATTGAATCTTAATGGTAATGTTTCGTCCTGAAGCCAAGCGGTTTGCAAAATTCAACCGCTGTGGATACACATAAAGAAGATTTCTGGAAGGAGAGGAGGAGGAGGAGGATCATTTTAATTAAGTTTATGCTAGTTTCACTTTCCTTTCCTCATCAGCAATACTCCCCCCCCCCGAGAAATACTAATGTACAAAAATCCTGAAAGTGGATTTCACTTTTTTTAAGACAAAGAAATGCACCATTTTCTTTTAGATTATCCATTTTAGAAAGCCAGAATAAACATTTGTCTCCAGGCACAAGGATGAAAAAAAACCCCTTTGTAATGTATTTTGGTTTTTTTCTGGATTATCAGGCAAGTAAAAGTATATGTTCCTCTCTAAATTATTTTAGAAACAAAACTATCAAAGGGGGGGGGAAGGATATAGAAGAAAGGTATTTTGTGGGGGACACAAAATTCACAAGATGATGGACAGAGCATCACAACGCAAATCTCATTCTCTTTTGAATGCAAGAGATATACATACATACATACATACATACATACATACATACATACATACATACATACATACATACATACATGGGGTCAGGCTGGGATTGTGACATTGTATCTGCCTTCTTGCCAATTTTGACAAAACCCTCTCCTGTGAATGCTACTGATGCTAAAGAAAATAAAGTTCAAAGCATGTAACTTATCTGGTAATTGAGGGACAAAAGAATGCAATTCTGAAGCAATTTTATTTAAAAATTAATGACCCCCCTTTCCCGAAAGGAAAAAAAAATCATAAAATACTTTAGAGCAGTGATGGCGAACCTTTTTTGGCTCGGGTGCCAAAAGGGTGCGCGTGCATGTGATTGTGTGCACATGCCCACACCCATAATGCAATGGCCTCCCCCCCGCACGCATGCACACAACCCCCTGCACTGCCCTCCCCCCGCGCAAGCGCACAGGCCTCACTGAAGCCTCCGGACTTCTGGTAGGCCCAGTAGGCTGTTTTTCGCTCTCCCCAGGATTCAGGAAAGCCTCCTGAAGACTGGGGATGGCGAAAAATGGCCCAACAGGCCAATCGGAATTTCGGAAATGAAACGGAAGTGGAGCTGCCCTACTACTTACCTTCAGATAGTTGCAGCCAGGCCTCGCACACATTGGCACATTTCTTCTGCAGGCGGCACAGCTTTCCTGAAGGTCTCTGTAGCCAATAACAGAGCTCTGGATCGATCTGGAGCTCTGTTATCGGCTGCAGAGGCCTTTCCTAAAGGCCTTTCCTGAAGACCTCTCTAGCCGATAACAGAGCTCCGGATCGATCTGGAGCTCTGTTATCAGCTGAAGAGGTCTTCAGGCAAGTCTTGCTATCTGCAGAAGAAATGGGTCGAGGTGTGGGAGGCCTGGCTGCAACTGTCCAAAGCCGAAGAAGTTCCTGAAGACCTCTGACAGCGAAAAGGAGGCTGGGGGTGACACACTCAAGTGAACTTCCGGTTGGCCCATTGGGCCATTTTCACCATCCCCAGGCTTCAGGAGGTTTTCCTAAAGCCTGGGGAGAGCGAAAACAGTCGAAAAGAAGCCCAAAAATCAGCTGGCCAGAGCGCACATGCGCGCTTGAGCTGACATAGGGCAACGCCTCACATGCCCTCAGATATGGCTCCACGTGCCACCTGTGGCACGCGTACCATAGGTTCGTCATCACTACTTTAGAGTATAGGTATGCAAGTGATAGAGGATATTCTTCGACATTTGCAATGAAATGTTTTATTAAGGTAGTCATCTGATTGAAACTGGAGATCTGGTGTACATCCAATTTTTTTAACACTTATTTTTTTAATAAGTAATTTGATACTTATCCTCATGAGCAGGATATTAAAGTTCAGTTCCACCAAATCAAGAGAAAACACGAGATCTTAGAAGGGCCCTCTAACATAAGATGGACCCACTCATTTTGCATTGACATCTCACCCACCTCATCCCTCATTTTACAAAAAAAATATTAAAACACCAGGGACCTAAAGATAGACTATTCTTAAGCTAGGATTTATTTAGGTTGGTGGCCATCTTAATAATAAATATGTTAAAACTATACTTGATAAATGGGAAACATTTTCTAATACAGTTAGGTATAACGGTTCTCACACAGTTACCAATATACCATAATTCTCATGACTTCCTTATTATATCATTACAGTATGTCAGAAGTGGTGAATCAGCTGAAAGTGCTGCAATAAACAAACAGGTCACAGATGAATGTTTTATTTCTTACGGTTTGAATTATGTTAAGTAGAATATGATTTAAAAAGTGGTCAGAATTGATTTAAATTCAATAAAGAACTTTTTTTTCTAGAAGTACAAACACAAGAATAAGAGACAAAGTCTGTTCTCGTTGCATACCAGGAAATATTTCTTGAGAATATTGATATTTAATGTATTTTTGTAGGTACTGTCTTTATCTTCTTATTTTTTAAAAAATGAAATCGTAAAGCGATTTGTTTAAATAGATAAAAATAGCACTACAGAATTAATTCTCCACCATTCCTCATTGTAATCCCTTTCCAAAAATATTTTATCCTATTGAATGCCTTCTTTCTTGTTGTGAAGCAAAGAGGGCTAAAAATAGGGCAACTCCTCCATTTGAAGAGACCAAGCACAACATTGCTTATAGTTTTGTTTCTGAAGGTAGACCGTTTCTTAAATAATCTCCACATTTGAAAGAATATTATTGAAATACATGCTCTCTCTAGAAAGCAGTGTGCATGTACAAATCAGTAGTCCCGGTTCTCTAAGTAGCAGCACTGTTTTTATAGCAACATATATAAACTCTACCATACAACATTTCAGATGCATTTCTGTTGAGGAACCTACCATTGTCATTCACACAACACAGGCCTCAAAACAGTTAAAATGGACAGCAAACCCCAAAAATCCCCATTTCCTTGCTCTTGCTCTTCTTTTAAATCCAAGCTTATTTCTTAACCTGATTCAGAGAGGTGTTTGTTGAATTTTTACCTGTTTAAACTTGCATCAAACCCTGCAGGTAGTTTTTGATGCATAAAATATTGAACATAATTATTCATGATATTTCACTAA
This sequence comes from Diadophis punctatus similis, assembly GCA_023053685.1. NCBI lineage: Eukaryota > Metazoa > Chordata > Lepidosauria > Squamata > Dipsadidae > Diadophis > Diadophis punctatus. The sequence continues at coordinate 66,462,123 of JALIGW010000002.1, read as the reverse complement.
CTACAGTAAACAAATGCTTGACTTTCTCTTTATTATATGTGATATATCACACACACACACACACACACACACACACTTTGTTAGGAAATGAGTTTAAGCCTATTCAAGTCTCTATTTCTAGAGCATTTCTAAATAATTTTCTAAATAATTTCCTAAACTAAGAAAAAGGCAGACTGGTATAACCCTGATATTGTTGGTTCTTCCATTTCTTCCTGCTCTGCTAACTTTCATTTCATGATGTAGTGAAGGATAAAGCTACCGAAGACTCCCTGTATGTTTTTTCTAGCTAGGAAAAATAATGGCTTAGGATAAATTAAAAAAGATCATCCCTTCAGTCTAGATCTTGGTTTTTATTTTCCACTGAATTTCAGAAGGAAACAGAAAGAGGAAGGACCAGGAGGGACTTGGCACAGACCCAAATCATGCCAGAGCTACTGAGAGTACAGTCATTACCAAAGTTGGTAAGGGGAACATAGACTGAGTCCTAGTTTATCATTTTTGCCATTTCCCATTATCTTTGTTTTATAAAAAATACTTTCTGCTTCTTATGGTCTTGACCACAATGACTACCTGGTCAGAGCAGGATTCAGTCCGATCAGTGAATTTAAGAAAACTACAAATCTGTAGAAGTACTTGTACAGAATGTTTTTGTTTTCATTTTAATGAGAGCAATCCAATCAGGGCTAAACATATTCAGAGATCATTCTGTGTAATTCTGGGGGGAAATAGAGGAATAGGAAGTCCTGGGAAATAACATGGCTAATTGGCTGCTGCTCTGAATAAAAGAACTAAAGAACTTCAACTTACAAATACTGCTTAAATCGTAAGTTGAAAACCTAGAAAACCAAACACGTAAAAGCGGCAGAAACAATTATGTGAAAAAGCATTATAGTTTTATTTGAACTGATTAAATGGGACAAACATTTTTGGAACATTTGAAAAATAAACAAAAATCTTTGCTGCTTAAACACAAGAATTAACTAATATGATATTATTCCATAATAATCAGACCACCATTTACAATTCCCTTTCTTCCGTTACCTTCCTCAATACCTTGGAAGATACAGGTACCCAGAAAAGAACCTCTCATAATATCACAATTAGTAGGGTAAAACAAGCACAATAAATTAGAGAAACAATAAAAACCTAAAAGGGTCTTTCTTTCTTCCTTGTCCAGTTCCTGTTATGTATATATTTGTTTCTGTATTTATTTTAACGTGTACAGTGTAGGAGACTCCAATTATGTAGCTCTAGCAACCTAGAAACATTCTTACACAATAAAATTTAGACTAACCATTAAACACACCATCATAAAAACTCTAATTTAGAGAACTCTGAATGGGTAAAACAGAAACTGTAATGGGAAGGCCAGCCTCAGTTCCAATGGCAAGCTGTTCCACAGTCTAGTTCCTATACCATGGAAAAAATAGAGTTAGCTATTGATATCAAAGGTACCTATGAAGGGAAAGCTGCAGGAAAAAAATACAAAATAATTATCTTGTTACAATAGTTCTCTAGCAGCTGTTGTTTCTGTCTTCCAAGGTAAATACAGACAAAATATGTTTTCAACAATCTTATTTATTCATGAAAATACAGATAACAAAGCTATTTCCATCTGTTTTGATTTACACTTGAGTCTCCTAATTCAGCAAGATAGATAAAATATCTTACCTATATACCGTATGGGGCACATAGACTTCTCGCACTGGAAACTCCAAAATCTCTTTATGAATACGGCTGCGATTCTCACTGAATGGCTTTACTTGTAACAGTTCTGGGCTGAGACAACAATTGAGGCCTTCTGAGGCAGGGGAGATCTCCAATTTAAGCAAACCTTAGGAAAATTAATCAAAGGAAAGTGATGTGGTACATTAAAAGTACGAAAGCCATAAGCCCTAATCTAACAAGCCCTGTTCACATATGGTCTAGAACAGTGTTTCTCAACCTTGGCAGTTTGAAGATGTGTGGACTTCAACTCCCAGAATTCCCCAGCCAGCGTTGCTGGCTGTGGAATTCTGGGAACTGAAGTCCACACATCTTCAAACTGCCAAGGTTGAGAAACACTGGTCTAGAATGTACCGATATATATCCCAAGTCGGGTGACAGAACAAAAGCTTGTAATTTTACCCTCCGCAGAATATTTATCATGCATTAAAATTCATAGGAGCACAAGTGTATGAGAACAGGTTCATCCCTTCCATCTGAGCGGGAAAGAACAGAAATATCTCCAGCTAAATATGGCCAGGATGTGTTAATTTGTAATAGGATGGCAGAGTTTACTCTAAGAGAAATAGGTCTAAGAGAAGCCCCTTGGGGAAGGCAAGACTCCTCATGGGAATTCTCCATTATGAGGGTCCAATGTCTTCACTACTACAAGACAAAGACACCCAGATATCTTTAAAAGAGATTGGATAAAATTGCAAAGAACAAGTCATTGAACACTCAGTGCTATCTCTAGGATGGAGGCAGTATGTATCTAAATACTAGTTGCTGGACAATAAGGAGGGGGTTACATCTTACAGTATAAGCATCCCCAAAATATCCATTTGGCTACACTGAGAAAGAAAATGCAGAACTTATATTGGTTTTGGATGATAAAGTAGTAGTTTATTATGGTCTTAAGTCAGAGTCACACAAAAAATACAAACCACATAAACCAAACTTAAAACATTGTAATTTACTTCATCTCAATCATTTAAAAAATCCCATAGTCCAGCAAGTTCCTTTTGCTAAAAAGCAAAATTATGTAACTAAATATGCAGAAAATGTTTAATATAAAAGTTATTCAGTGGCCTGGTATGTGTTTTTATTATCATTAAGGGCTGAATTAAGCTTGACTTAAAATCAGAATAAACAGAACAGAACAGAATAATAGAGTTGGAAGGGACCTTAGAGGTCTTCTAGTCCAATCCCCTGCTCAGGCAGGAAATTCTATACCATTTTACACAAATGGTTGTCCAATCTCTTCTTAAAAACTTCCAGTGTTGGAGCATTCACAACTTCTGGAGGCAAGTTGTTCCACTGATTAATTGTTCTGTCAGGAAATCTCTTAGTTCTAGGTTGCTTCTCTCAATTAGTTTCCACCCATTGCTTCTTGTCCTTCAGGTGCTTTAGAGAATAGCTTGACTCCCTCTTCTTTGTGGCAACCCCTGAGATTTTGGAAGACTGCTATCATGTCACCCCTAGTCCTTCTTTTAATTAAACTAGACATCAGATTCCAGCAACCGTTCTTTATATGTTATAGCCTCCAGTCCCCTAATCATCTTTGTTGTTCTTCTCTGCAATCTTTCTAAGTTCTCAACATCTTTTTTTACATCGTGGCAACCAAAACTGGATGCAGTATTCAGAGTGTGGTCTTACCAAGGCATTATAAAGTGATATTAATACTTCATGTGATCTGGATTCTATCAAGATCATGTTAATAAAACATGCAAAGAACATGTTTAATTAATTCAACTTTCCTAGATTTAAATGACATATTATCTTGAGGGGTATTGTTACATTTATTATCTAAAAGTGCCAATAGAGCTCTATTAAATTGAGCTTTACAGAATTCCTAATATATTCAGAATAAGTAAACTTAAGCTGTTTGCAAGAAAGCATCTCTGGGCATCTTCTTAAGGCTCAGTAGTTGTTTGTGATTGGACTAAAATCATTTTGGAATTCTGTGTCCTCAATTTGCCCAATAACTTAATTAGCTCTTTCAAGGCCAGAGTGTAAAATGTTCTGGAGTGATAAGTCATACTACAGCAAATTTTGAATGATATTTTACAACAAACCTGTCCAGATGTTATTGATGGGAACAACCCAATTGGGACCAGGTGAAAAGCTCGTCCTTACCTTTGCTTGTTGGCTTCTTACATTGTTCATATTAAATTGTAGTTCCCTCAAGCATTTGAGCAGAGGAAATTTAATAAATAAGCCATTGTTTTTCTTGGGGGGAAATGGTTAATCAAAAATAAGTGAAATTTGGCCAGCATACACCGTGTTTCCCTAAAAATAAGACCTCCCCAAAAATAAACCCTCCCTGAAAATACCATTTCCTCTGGTTAAGGTTAGGGAGACAGAGCTGGAAATCAGGTAAGATGGCAAGAGGAGCCCTGTCTTGCTCCATTCGCCCCAAAATAATAAGACCTCCCTGAAAATAAGGCCAAGCGCTTATTTTGGGGTTCAAAAAAATATAAGATAGGGTCTTATTTTCGGGGAAACACGGTAGTATGAGTATCTAATATTAAGCATACCTGGTATAGACTTTGTTCTTCTCTGCAATGAAGACCTTTTGTAGTCAGCTAAAAACTTGAATAAGTCTTCATCACTAAGCCTGTCTCCTTCCTGGAAAGAGCAAGTTATTGAATATAATCTGTTGAAAACTAAGTTGCATCTTTATTTGTAATTAACTACATATAAAAACATATCGTATGACTTAAATTTATTGACAATGTCAGTTTCCTTGTTTCTGGTTTCCATTTATTCTACAGTAATGACAAATAAATTTATCTTTTAATAATTTTTCATAGAGGACACACATTTTCTCTTCCTGAACTGATTTTACTTCTACTCTGCTTTCTTTTACTTCTTTCCTTTCTTTCCAAAATCTATTTTTGACAGAGCTAAAAAAAAGTGATTTTTCCCACATTCAGAACTTTTCATCAACTTTTTATACTTCATTAATTTTCTTAAACATTTATAATAAACAAATCAATCACACTTTTACATTAAATTTCTTTCTTTTCCACACATTTGGATGAAAAGATTTATGTTTAAACCATGTTTTTAAATAGTCTTTTTTTCTGAGTAGATGCCCACAAATACCAATTAGGTTGGCCAACAGTCCAGTTATTTATGTACAGATAGTCCTCGCTTACCAATAAATTGGTAAAGTCCTCGCTTACCAATGGTAATTGGTACCAGGAATTCCATCACTTAGTGACACAATCATAATATATGAAGTCACATGACTGTGCTGACCTACAATAGCAGTTCCAGCAGTCCAGTTGCTGTTGTTAGGCATATCCCATGTGGTTGCAGGGTCCCACAGGCACATGATCACCATTTACCACTTTCTGCCAACCTAACGCAACCTAATTCCTACTTTCATATGTACTGACAACCATTTACAGTAGATGATACTACAGTAGTTCATATTTTTGCAATCATCTCTATTTAACCTATACCCTCCCTTCCCTTTCCTGAATGTGTTCATCAACTACACTCCACAAGATAGTCCACCTTCATTCAAACCTTTATCATTTTCTCCTTTTATATTCCAGATTATAATCTTCCAAAGCTACTGGTCTCTGCAGTCCATCATAGCATTAATCAATCAAGGTTTTATTATAACACTTTTTAGAAAGTTAGGTAAGTTGTAGATTATATTTGTGCCATATTTGTGCTATATTTGTGCAGTATTCCTTGCTGACTGTAACAGTGTAACCAAAGCTTATTTTTATCCCATGTAATCTGTCTATTCTGTGAAAAGTAGGACCGCTAATCTAGAGATGACCATAGACTCTCATATATTTTTGCCAATTAGGAATTATATCATCATCATCATCATCATCATCATCAAAAATTTTTGGCCAATTTCTGATTAGCCAACATTCTAGAACAGGGGTCCCCAATGCCCAGTCCGTGGAACAGCACTGGGCCCGGCATGCCAGCAACCGGTCCATTCAAACAAGTGAAGTCCCATCCGTGAAATGGAAAAAACCTCTCTCCACAGAACTGATCCCTGGAGCCCAAAAGGTTGGGGGCCTCTGTTCTATCTTACCAATCTATTTTGACAAAAGTTAGGGGTCTATAAATCCGGACAATAGTAGCAATATGGTCAGACCAGTACTTAGAACCCATTTATACTACCACAAGGAATGAGTGGCCCTTGGAATTACTCAAGTGAAAGAACTTCCCAACAGCGTACTGTACCTGTTTAAAAAAAGTGTTGAAAGTCAGAGTGGTGGTTCTGAAGTTCATTGGGCCAGGAATGTCATCTGAGCCAAGACCTCTTTCAGAATATCTTCTAGATGGCAGTGTCAACGTTTTTCGATCGCCACAAGACCCTTTCCCTTCAAATGTGACATTTTAATTGGATTTTACTTGGCTTAATGAAAAAGGCAATCATAGTTTATTTATTTATTTATTTATTTATTTATTTATTTATTTATTTATTTATTTATTATTTGTTCTTCTATGCCGCCCTACTCCCGAGGGACTCAGGGCGGTGTATAACAATTTTATAAGAACATCAATAATAAAGTGTGATTTAAAAACAGCAATTAAGAAATATACAAAAGTTAAAAAGTACACAATCAACCATACCAAGAGGGGGATTCGGATGGATTTAGTCTTTCCCCCCTGCCTGCAGGAAGAGCCATGTCTTAACGGCTTTCCGGAAGGCCAGCAGGGTGGGGATGGTTCGGGTCTCTGGGGGAAGTTGGTTCCAGAGCGCGGGGCCCCCCACAGAGAAGGCCCTCCCCCTAGAGCCCGCCAACCGGCATTGTTTGGCTGACGGGACCTGGAGGAGGCCCACTCTGTGGGCCCTAACCGGTCGAAGGGAAGTGTGAGGCAGAATGCGGTCCCGAAGGTAACCTGGTCCTAGGCCATGTAGGGCTTTAAAGATGATGATCAACACCTTGAATTGTACTCGGAGACCGATGGGCAGCCAATGCAGCTGGCGGAGTATAGGTGTAACGTGGGTGTACCTTGGCACACCCACCACAGCACGCGCAGCCGCATTTTGCACCAACTGAAGTCTCCGAATACTCTTCAAGGGTAGCCCCATGTAGAGCGCATTGCAGTAGTCCAAACGAGAGGTGACAAGGGCGTGAGTGACCGTGAGTAGAGCCTCCTTCTCCAAGTATGGCCACAATTGGTGCACCAGGCGAACCTGTGCGTAGGCCCCCCTAGCCACAGCTGTAAGGTGTTGCTCTAATTTTAGCTGTGGATCTAGGAGGACCCCCAAATTGCGGACCTGTTCCGAGGGAGTTAATTTCACCCCCTCCAGAACCAAGGAGGGACCGTTGTCTTGGTCCTTAGGAGGCAGTATCCAAAGCCACTCAGTCTTGTCGGGGTTGAGTCTGAGTCTGTTATTGCTACATTGTACTATTTCAGAAAATTAATTACAGGTAGTCCTCGACTTATGATCACAATTGAGCCCAAAATAGTTGTTGTTAAGTGAGACATTTCTTAAGTGAGTTTTGCTCCATTTTATGACTTTTCTTGCTAGAGTTGTTAAGTGAATCACTGCAGGTGTTATTAGATTACTCTGGCTTTCCCATTTATTTTGTTTGTCAGAAGGTTGCAAAAAACCTTTACATGACCCAGGGACACTGAAACTGTCATAAATATGAATCAGTTGCCAATCGTCTGAATCATGATCACATGACCATGGGGCTGCTGCAATGGTTATGTGTGTGAAAAATGATCATGTCACTTTTTTCAGTGCCATTGTAAGTGTGAACAGTCACTAAATGAACTGTTGTAAGTCGAGGACTACCTGTACTAATAGACTTCTCTGTTCCTCTTAAAAATTTTATTTTATATATATATGCAAACTTACAAAGAACTGATAAAGAAATAAAGGGAGACTAGTATATATCTATTTCAAGCTATTTAGCTTTCATCAGCTAGCCATACCCTTATAGGATAGGCTAGTTGATAGGCTAGCTGATGAAAGGATACCCTTATAGAAATAAAGGGAGATTAGTATAGACCTATTTCAAGCTATTTAGCTTTCATCAGCTAGCCTACCCTATAAGGGTATGGCTAGCTGATGAAAGCTAAATAGCTTGAAATAGGTCTATACTAGTCTCCCTTTATTTCTTTATCAGTTCTTTGTAAGTTTGCAAATATGGTTTCTAGCCTGGATGGCCCTGGAGTGGGGCTGAAAGGCAAAAGGAAAAACATAAGGAAGCAGTATGCTTCCTCCCATAATTGGGTATACCAGGTGACTCAGCAGAAAAACTATATATATATTCAGAATCTCATTACAGGTAATCCTAAACTTACAACAGTTCATTCTGTGACCGTTCAAACTTACAACGGCACTGACAAATGTGACTTATGACCATTTTTCACAGTTACGACCTTTGTAGCATACCCATGATCGTGTTATCAAAATTCAGATGCTTGGCAACTGACTCATATTTATGACCTTTGTTGTGTCCCAAGGTCATGTGAACATCTTGTGTGACCTTCTGACAAGCAAATTCAATGGGGAAAGCCAGATTCACTTAACAACTGGATTACTAACTTATCAACTGCAGTGAATCATTTAACAACTGTGCCAAGAAAAACCATAAAATGGGGAAAAATTCATTTAACAAATGTCTCACTTAACAAAGAAATTTTGAACTCAATTTTAGTCGTAAGTCGAAGACTACCTGTGATCTCATTTATTCAACAAACCTGTAGGATATACTGCCATTTTAAATGAAAACAAAGGATGAAACCTGGTAATTTGCTCAACCTCTTACAGGGTTAATAATTAGTTTGCATGCTAGAATGTTGAAGATGCTACTGTGATGACTTAATAAGTATAAAGTATAGTCCCAATAAACACATACTTTTTTCTTATCATGAGTGCATGTTGAAAGATTAATCTTTTAATAAGGCAACAGGATGAGGTAATAGTAGTAGTTTTCCTGCAATTGAACTATTATTTCCAGAGCAAGGCTCTTTGGATCAGCTACAGAAAATCTTTGGATCCAACTCTTTAATGATATAGAGCAGCGGTTCCCAACCTGGGGGTCGCAACCCCTTTGGGGGTCGAACGACCATTTCCCAGGGATCGCCCTGGCATCCTCAGCTCCCTCCCCACTGCCACAAGCCTGGCCATATTGCGCCCCCCACCATGACCCACCCCGCCACCATTTGGGTTCTTTTACCCTCTGTGCATGTGCAAAGCGTTCTGCGCATGCGCAGAGGGTAAAAGAACCCAAATGGCGGTGGCGGGATGGGTCGCGGTGGGGGCGCAGGGGCGGGGCATGGAGCGTGGCATTAGGAAGGTTGGGAACCACTGATATAGAGTATAATACAGTATATTATGGTACTGATAGAAACAAAACACCATGAAGAGGTTTTTTTTTCCAATTGTCCATCAATTATGAGGATTAGCTTCCATGTCAGAACACTACTTATTAAACTTGCTTAACTAGCTAGGATATCCTTCAATTTTTGTTCAGTATGTGCCCACATAACTCCATTAGTACGGTTATAAAATTACATAATTAAGAGAGGGTATACATTTTCATTATAAATTAGAATAGAAATAATGGCATTTTATGTGTTTATACAGTTAGTAGAAATAGTTAATTACAGTATCTAGGATGAATTATAAGATATATATATATATATACACAGTCATATTTAAACTTACCATTTAAAACTTCTAACTCAGCTATATCTTTCTCAAGTGTTGGAATACTAAAGAAACTTGCTAAATTTATAGGTATCCAAGCAAAAGGCATGCGGTACTTTCCTAAACGTTGACAAAAGTTCTCTGCTTGCTGTTTTAATTTCTCAATCTTTTCCTTAGTCTAAAAAATAGACAGAAAAATATATGCTGGTCAAAATCATAAAAATTGATTAAACAGAAAAGAAATGACCTAACATGCTGTCATGGCGATCATAACATATTTTTTTTTGCAGAATTATAACTTAAAACAAAAGCCAACAGAGTCAGGGACAAATCTAGTCAACTAAAGCCTCATTCAATAAACAGTAGGCAGAAGTTAAAATGTTATGTTTAAAATATAAGTGCAAAGAAATTGAGAGTAGCAATCAAATGGGAAACCAGAGATTTATTTATGAAATTTAAATCAGATATCCCAGCTTTTACATCATCAGATGAGATTGCACATTCATTGCTAACAGTCCTAATATTAATCAGATTTGTAAGACTAGAAATTTACATAGGTCTGACATATAGGTAGTCCTTGACTTACAACCTTTGTTTAGTGACTGTTCAAAGTCACAGTGGCACTGAAAAAAGTGACTTATGACTGTTTTTCCACACTTATGGAGTTTCTTATGGTCGTATGATCACCTTTTGGGATATTTTGACAAGCAAAATCAATGGGGAAGCCTGATTAATTTAACAATCTTGTTACTAACTAAACAACTGCAGTGATTCACTTAACAACTGTGGCAAGAAAAGGCCTAAACGGGGCAACATTCACTTAACAACTATCTTGTTTAGCAATGGAAATTTTGGGCTCAATTGTGGTCATTAGTCAAGGATTACCTGTACTTTGTGCTAATTTTTTAATTATTGGAGAGTGCAAGCTTACGTCCTAGGACACATATTATCCTGTAAGACTGCTATACTTGTATAATAATATTTTTAGAATAAAAATTGTGTGATAAGATCAATCTTTGAGTATCCGATTATGTACATTTCAAGATATGGGAAGAAAAGCTATATCTTAAAATAACACTTTAAATCTCAAAAATACAGAAAGATGGCTACATAAATATCCCTATTATCAGGGTAATAGATTTGCAGTTCCAGTTAAAAACTATGATATCTACCTTTCCACTTTCACTTTCTTTTAGAAAGATGTAGGGTTCTGCACAATCTCCAATTTCTCCTTGCTGAAGGACTTTTTCAATCTACCCAAAAAAAGAGAGAGAGAATTAACAACAACAAAATTTTAATAATAGTTATATCCAGAATAACCAATGCCACGTTGCCTAGAAATAAAAAGAACTGTGGACTATCACCACCAGAGTGCACTAGGCTGGTCAAAGTTGGTATATGCTGTCTTGCTTGCTTCCATTACAGCCAACTCTGTCTGGCTCAAGTCAGAAAGTAAGAATAAGAAAGACACCATCATTAGAATACAAATAAGGTGACTCACCTTCAGCACAAGATAGATATCTGATGAAGGATATGTGACCGAAAATACAGCAGCCCTAGCCTGAGTGGAGGAGTCAATACACGGTGTATGGGATCGCAAAAACCCTTTAAATTGTTCAGAGTTCAAATCACAATGAAAACTTTCAGAGATCTTAAAAAAAAATAGGATGAAAGAGAAGGTGCATTCCATGTCAGTTACAGCATGCATCCTACAATATTGTCATAACAATAACTGTAATGATTACACTATATATATTTTTCTGGTTAAACCTTAAAATGCAGAGCTAATTGCTTGAGTCCGTGAATGTTGTGGCTTAGGAAACAGCAGAGCCATGCATTTTAAAATTCTGATACAATTTCTAATCTTAACTTCCCATTCAAAGGGTTATTGGGCAGTTAAAAGCAAGATTGCCTGTCCAATAAAAGAATATATAGAATCTCCCACTCACCTACCATCCAAAAATTGTTGAATAAATAAAGAAATGACTAAAAGAAAAGGCAAATTCTAGAAATTGCTACACTCATTGCTTATTTTGTATTATATACAGTACTGCAATCTACTAAGAGTCATGTTGACCGTGACAGGCTACATGTGTGTTGAATAAAGACATAATATAAATTATTAGCTAATTATATTTCCTAAAACTATAGGCAGTCGTTGAAAATTTGTTTCTGTATGCCACACACCTAATGAGGTAGAGCAAAATAATTTGTTCAAATCATGAGGTAGAACAAAGTAATTCAATTTTCATTCCATGTATCAAAGCATAACTTGTAAATCTATGTTTTATTTTCCTTGGCTATCAAGGAAGTTTCAGTCCTGTTCCATTTCCCTGGATATGGAAGCACAATATCTTGGCAACCAGGGTAGATGGAGACGAAACTCCGAACCTTTTGTGTTTAGATTTTCATGTTGCCCAAAAGTTACTTATAACCTTCCAATGTATAGCTTTTACAGTGAAATATAACAAATATTAACCATAGGCAGGAACTATTTAAGAGAAAACAATTCAGCCAACCAACTCAGATAGGCTAATGAGAAACAGTACATAAATCAGAACAATCCTGATCACACATAGAAAGTCAGCAAACTGTCTCCCTGTGTCAAAACATGACAATGATGTCTACTTTGGCAATGAAACTTCTGCAAGAAGGAAACCAAGCTTAGCAAACACCCAAGATGTCAGCAAAATGTTAAACACTGCATTTAAATGAAAATAGTGCTGCTACACTCTTACCTTTTTCCTTTCTCTTATATCATAAAGAGCTAAGGTTACAAATAATGGCTCGATTTCAATTTCAAATCTGCAAAGGAGAAAATAAGGCACTAACTAATAATAAAGTAATTCATGTGACACGAATTCAAGGACAATGGCTACTTAGAATAATACATATGCTGGAAAAATTAACTCAAAACTTAGTCTTGCTTTATCTACTTAATCCTCAGTGCCAACACTAAATAATTTCAAAACGTATATATAACTATATACCGTGGCTGTTTTGTTTTCCTATTGTTTTGGATGAAATCTAACATTTTCTATGAGCAGAGGCATGTTTGTTATTTCCAACAACAAAATAATGATCACTTAATATTAACAATTAATAATAAATAAATAAATAAATGATCCCATTTCCCTTTATAAACTAAATCTTTTGAGAACAGAGCAAATGGGATCTAACTAGCCTGAGGGAAGATGATGCTACAAAGCTGGTTGCTAATCCTCTTTCATCTAGATCTAGAACCTCCACCCATAGTGACACCACCTATAACGATACAGAGGTTTTTGCAGCCATCCTGATAATTTCTTCATAAGATAGAACAACAGGGACAGCATTTTACATTTTATCATTCTAAAAAAAATGCAGCAATATTAACAAAGACGAAATGTGTTTAACTCATGAGGCATGTTAAACTTCAGTTAAACATGATAAGTACCAGACCCAAAATCAAAACTCATTTTTAAAAGAACATAACATGGTACGGTAGCTAGATAACTCTTACTAGATGGATATATACAAAGATCAGAATAAGCAGAAATAGAGAACTCTATATAGAGTGTTTTGTCTACTGCTCATGGTAAGTTTTTAAAGTACTTTCCTAAATAAAAAATGTTTTCTGAATGAAGAAAACTAGCACATGGAGGAAATTTGTTTTACACCTGTCATTTACCTGCTTTCTAACTTTATGGATTTCATTCCATCATTCTGTTGTGTGGGTGGCTCTATATGCCATCCGATTGACCCAAACCCCTAAAAATGTCCCATTTGCACCAATGATGTAGAACTTACTTCAGTGTCTGTATTTTCACTAATATCCTATTACCTAGATACTCCTTTGGGCATTCAGGTATTGGTCGTATTTGTACAGAATCCTCCTATTAAAGACATTAAGAAGAGTTATTTGTTTTGGTTCATTTTAGCTTCCTGTACTTTGACTGACATCATCTATTACCATCCCTTCATTTCTTACTTTACAATCAGGCAAAAAATTAATGCAGAAAATGTAGGAAGTCATCAGAATTATAGTAAAGCCAGGGAAGTTTATTTAGAATGCAGCAGCCTGCACAGTCGCAGGGGCAATTATGATACAAAGACTTTACATCATTGTTGCAGGAGCTGCAGTGGTATTGGTATGCAATTCAGCAATCAGCAATTCAAAGCATTCTATCAAGCCTTTAGGACTTGTCCCAAATAACCTATAGAATCATAGAATCCTACAGCTGGAAGGGACCTTAGAGGTCTTCTAGTCCAACCCCTTATAAGAAATTATAAAGCAGGAGACCTTATACCATCCTGGACAAATGGTTGTCCAATCTTTTCTTGAAAAATTCCAGCAAGGGAGCATCCACAACTCTGGGAGGCAAGCTGTTCCATTTGTTAATTGTTGTCACTGTCATGAAATTTCTCCTCAGTTCCACTTTGCATTTCTCTTAACCTACCCATTGCTTCTTGTCCTACCCTTGGGTGCTATGGAGAATACATCAATGCCCTATTTTCTGTGACAGCTCCTCTGTCAGGCTTCCAAGTAATAAGTTCCCCGAATGAATAATCCAAGGCAGTCATATTCAATCAAAATCCATTTATTAGGGAACATGTCAAATTGGCAAGGTCTTGGTGTAATTCCGGCTCTGACCAAACTCTGGAATTACACCCAGTAAAAAGCAAAAGTTTGAAACTTCCTCCCAGGGTCACATTCTGCAATCAGCTCACAGTCCAACTGTCCAGTGACTCCAAACTCCACCTTCAGCCATCTGCAGGCACATTCTCTGTTCCCAAGGGAAAGAATGCTACCTAGCCATAACATCCCCCCTTATCTCTGCAACCCCCCTTCCTACTGCTAGAATGTTGCGAGCCTGAAGCCTCATTAGATCCCCTTACAGCAGTGGTTCCCAACCTTTTTGTGATTGAGTACCACTTGGAGGTCCCGTACAGTCGCCGCGTACCACCTGGTTCCAGAGAAACTAAATTCGATCAGATATCACTTTATTTCCATAATTGTACAAGTAGAACACGCAAACCAACTATGAAAACAACAACTCAATGCGAGGGCATAAGTATACAAAATAAGTATACAAAATAATAATAAAAATAGTAACATACACACTGAGATGCAGTAATGAATATCAAAGGGTAACTTGAGTCAAGAGAACATAGTGCTAACAATAACAGAGTGAGATTAACCTTAGCTCGAGAGCTCGCTACGACGCGCACCTTCTCGCAAGGGTTCTACTGCGCGACTGCTGAGAGTTCAGAACAGTCACCGTTCCTTTTTTGGCTCCGCGCATCCAGCAACTGGATTCTCGGGCCGCTGGGACCAGGTGGGTGGCGTGTGGCAACAGTTGCAAATCGTTGCCAGATTATCTTGTGTTAGGCAGTAAACATTTTTGTGAAGTAAAAAATAACTAACTAAAAATCGTTCATGACCCCAAAAGTGTTTGCGTACCACCTGGAAGGCCCTCGCGTACCACTAGTGGTACACGTACCATAGGTTGGGAACCACTGCCTTACAGAATACTACAAAAAGCTTAGAAAAAAAGAATAGGAAATGACTACAATAAAACATGGCTACACATATGTCAGCTTCAGGGTCAACATCCTTAAGACTAGAAACCTGCTATCATATCACCCCTAGTCTTTTTCTTTGTTAGGCTATACATATCTATTTCCTTTAATGATTTAGTCTCCAGACTCTTTATCATCTTTGTTGCTCCTTTTTCTTCAAATTTTTATGAACTACAATTGCCACAGCTAATTACACCAGCTGGGCTGGATGGAATTAATGTCTAACATATACCATCCTTTGTATTATAGTTCCTTTGAAAACCCAGATGGTTGAAGTATAGTTGTGCCAGAAAATATACAACTTACCTCATCTATACTGGGATACAGAGCAAACAACTCAGTAGGCCTGTTGGCTTGCCGTGCCTCTTCATTTTGCCTTTGAATGTCTTCTGCTTTAGCAGTCTGCAGTAAGTTGGTCAATCGGGGATCAAGTGGTAGGCTGCGCAGGCAAATTTCTCCAGATGTCAAGGTGGTTTTATTGGATTCGTCACAGGGGACCTTTAAGTGCCTGGGACTTGTCTGCTCAAGCAAATAGGGAATAGTTGAACAGATTAAACATAATGAATATTGATGGTAAAATTTTGTTCTCTGAGCTTGTGGGTTGGTTTCTGAATGGAAAACTCCCCTAAACTCCACTGAAGATGTTACCTAGACTGGTAACAAGATGTTCGGAAACCAACCCACAAACTCGGAGAACGAACCTTCACCATCATCCCACACCTGAGCTACAGATATTCGCCACTACTGCAATACCGAATATTTCTATCATATTTCTGTGTCATATTTCCATACTTATCCGTTGCAATAACAGATATTAGATTTCCAAAATAAATGTTAAATGGAACTATTAACTCTCATTTTTACAGAGCCATTTATTTCAAGCAGAATAATGGAATAACAGAGTTGGAAGGGACCTTGCAGGTATTCTAAGCTCCTACCTCAAGCAGGAAACCCTATACTGTTTCAGACAAATGGCTGTCCAATCTTTTCTTAAAAACCTTGTGTTTTGGAATGCCGACAACTTCTGGAGGGAAGTAATTCCACTGATTAATCATTCTAATTGTGAGGAAATGTCTCCTTAATTCTAGGTTGGAACTCTATTGCTATCATATAACCCCTAATCCTTCTCTTCATTAGTCTAGACTGAGGGTCAGCAACATGCGGCTCTAGAGCCTCATGCGGCTCTTTGGGCCCTCTCCTTCAGCTCCCTGTCGGACGATCCCACCACTGGATGGCCCCTCCCCTCCCTCACCCTGAGAAGAGAAGGGCGACTGCGGCAGATGGAGACTTGCTCCATATTCCAGAGCGGGAGCGAAGCGCCCCTCTACTTGCCTCTTTTTCCTGCGCTTGTTGGTGCTGTGTGCACCTCGGCTGCTGGGGGAGACGTGCGACTTTTTTCCGCACCGAGACACTGGCTGGGCTGCCTGGCTGCAGTCGATGTTCTGCGTGGTAATGGGCTCCAGGAGGAGGGACCCGGATGCTGTCTCCCCCATTGTGCAGCACACTAAGTTGAGGTGCAAGAGCAGCAAGCAGCCATGGAGGCAGCGAGAGGAATATGGGGAGACGCGCCACTTTCTCCGCCCCAAGACACCAGCTGGGGAGCGACTCCCCATGTTCCTCTCGCTACCTCCATGGCTGCTTGCTGTTCTTGCACTTAAACTTAGTTCAGTGCACAATGGGGGAGATGGCATCTAGGTCTCCTCTCCTCTTCCTGGAACCCATTATGATGAGGAGCATTGGCTGCAGTCAGGCAGCCCAGCCAGTGTCTTGGCACAGAGAAAAGTCGCGCATCTCCAGGCCGGAAAAAGAGGCAAGTAGAGGGGCGCTTCACTTCCACTCTGGAATATGGAGTGAGTCTCCATCCGCTGCTGTCGTCCTTCTCTTTCAGGGTAGGCAAGGAGTGAGGGGAAGGGGAGGGGGCAGCCAGCTGACAGGGAGCCACAGCAGGGGGACGAAAGAGCTTCATTTATCTGGGAACCTGAAATGACTCTTGATTTAAATCATATGGTAAAGAGAAAGAGAGAGAGAGAGAGAGAGAGAGAGAGAGAGGGAGGGAGGGAGGGAGGGAGGGAGGGAGGGAGGGAGGGAGAGGGAGAGGGAGAGGGAGAGGGAGAGGGAGAGGGAGAGGGAATATACCCGGAGCCACAAAACCTGGGTAGGCGTGGCTGGGGGTCATGTGACTGGGTGGGAGTGAGTGATGTTGAGTTGGCCATGCCCACCCAGGTGTTGTGGCTCCCGGTATTTTCTTTTCTGTGGGAAACTGGTCCAAATGGCTCTTCGAGTGTTTAAGGTTGCAGACCCCTGGACTACACATACCCACTTCCTGCAACAGTTCAATGGTTTTTTTGCCTCCAGTCCCCCAATCATCTTTGCTGCTTTTCTATGCACACTTTCTAGCGTCTCAAGATTTTTTTATATGAAAAAACAGTAGAACAAGAAACATATCAGATACTTTGGAGAAGATTAAGAATTCTTGGATTGCTATAGAGCAGGAGTGTCAAAATTTGGCAACTTTAAGACTTGTAGACTTCAATTTTCGGAATTCCATGGTTTCCAGTTGAAATTGACAAGTTTTAAAAGTTGACAAGATTGGACCCCACTGTTATAAAGCTTAACATTTAAAGATAAGATGACTTTCTTCTCTTATTCTACACTATTTAAAAAGAATGCTTCATTACTTTTCATGTTCCCTCATCAACTTGGTGCTATTCCTTCTAATTTGGGAAGGAAGTTCAGATGTGTCATTTGAGTGGCCCTGTAGCACGACACACAAATGCTCCCATTCTTAGGAAAAGAGGTTCCTCCCAATGGCCGCTTTGCTCCGCCATTGCCTACTGCTCCATTTTCTTTTCAAGGCATTCTTTCAAGGCTATTCCTAAGTGTACCTGATAATTGGAATCGTGAAAATCCAACATTTCAGACTCAAATGTTTGCTTTCGAAGGCTTTTGTGGAAATCTGTTCTGGATCCTGTTTTCATGAAGTTATAAGCCTCATTGCTTCCTTGATTTCTTTAGTAAAAGAGCCAATTAGATTTCAGTTTTAGAAAAAGAGACAAAATGAAAGATCAATTGCTGTCATGTAAATAAATTCTATCAAAAAATATACAATACCGCAAATTAATTTAAGAACTGCTTAAATGGAATACAAAGTTATAATAAATTGCTATATAGAAGAGCCTTGGTGGTGCAGTGGTTAGAATGCAGTACTGCAGGCTACTTCTACTTCTGCTGACTGCCAGCTGGCTGCAGTTTGGCAGTTCGAATCTCACCAGGCTCAAGGGTGACTCAGCCTTCCATCCTTCTGAGGTTGGTAAAATGAGGACCCAGATTATTGGGAGCAATATGCTGATTCTGTAAACCACTTAGAGAGGGCTGTAAAGCACTGTGAAGCGGTATATAAATCTAAGTGCTATTGCTATATGGGTTACTACAGAATAATATGGAGAGCAATTCTTATGCATATTCTTTTTCAAGAGAACACCAACACTCACTCAACCCCCAAAACCTTGTGTCCCAGATGTTGTTAGAAACATGCCCATGGTACTTCAGGTCTAACCTATTTTCACTACTCTGCTGTTCTCCAATATATCAGTGATACTTCTTCAAGCCAAAAGGCAAGTGCCAATGAGCCTTTTGTTTTGTAGGCCAAAATAGAATGGCCACTAATATGGCTGCAGTTGAGATTTCTCCTGTCACTTTTTAATGATGCAGAGTACTTCCAGATGAAGGTTTGCTGAAGCACCAAGTATGCACACCTCTAATCTGGGAAATGCTGCTGCATTTAGACAAATGTAAGAGTACAACCATTATTGTTTCCTTCTCTTGTCAACAATAAATGATTATTTTTAGTTGGATCCTAATACTGTATGATTGATGCCCCAATCCAACTGTAGCAGACCATTATCAGTGCCAATAATATTTTCTGAACTCGATCCATGTAGTAAACCTAATGAGAGTAATTACCACTTACTTCTTGGGTAATTACATAATTCATCAAAACAGTAGATTTCAACTTTTCCCTGGGTAATTATAGAGTTATAAATGAAGGGCTTACTTTCGATTCACAATCAGCCAGTCACGAATATAAGTTTGAACACAGTCCCGGACATGTAAATCCAATTCAATTCTAGGGAGAAGAAAAATATTTCTATGCATAATCAGTGATCATACATAAAGATAGTCAATATAATAACAGCAACATGGCTATTCTTGTCACGTAATAAAAAATGTTATTTTTGAAGCCACTTTTGTCGTCTCCAAATCCAATTTTCAAGTTAAATTTTTGAACATCTTATTCAACATGTTATTAATATGAAAATATCATCTATAAAAACTAACTTAAAAATTAAAGTATACTGATAGAATTATGAAGTATAATTTATATACTTTAAAATATATATATTTTAAAGTACAAAGCACACAATGTGTAAAAAATGAAACAAATATCAAAGAAAGGGACTGGGGAAGCACTGCTAAAATACAGTTCAGAAAAAAAGGGATACAGATAACATAATCCCTTTGTTTATCTCATCCGAGGAAAAAGATACAATTCATTGATTCAGCACATGCTTTTCATGAAAATATTCAGTCCTTGGATCTCCAGATCAATTAGAGAGAGAGAAAAATGCTTTAATGAAAATTAAAATGTTCTAATGTTTGGGGTTGTTGGCTTCTCCCTGGTAGTCTACACCGAAACCAATTAAATAGGTATATTACAATCCAAAAATTTCAAAGAAGGATTTTAATTGCAGAAAAGCTAAGAAGCCACAGTTAAAGAAATTCCAGAAAAAGGTACATGCAACAGTGAACTCAATGTTCAGTCTTTTTACTTTTTTTTTGTCCTAGTCCATACTATATCATATGTTAGCCAATATCGTTTTTAGACATAAGGCTCAATTTCCATCTTTCTCTTGTTCTGGAAACTTTAGGTTTATTACATTTTTTTCTATGTGAAGACTGTGTCCCTGACCACCAAGTTGCAGTTGTGCTGCAGTAGATCTTGGATTATACTTACAGGTGATAAAACCCTCAATCACCACAGACTGGGGTCCAATTATATGTGCTAGCTATCACCCTGGTCAGAAGGGAAGCAATTTTCTTTGGAACATAAAGGGAAAGAGAAGTAACTTTTTCCATTCAATATAGTCCCAATATAATCTCTCCTTCTCTTTCCATAGCTTGTATCCTTATAAGGTAAGTTCTTATAGGTATTTGTCATTTGTGAGAAAAAAAGGAATAGGGACTGGAAAAGAGAATAGTTCATGTGGTGAAGACAGGAAAAAAATTATTGCCAGTGACTGCCCTTAGCTTGCCACTAGATACAGTTAAGAAAAACAAAGAGAAATCAGAGGAGCTTGTGACAATAGGAATGATGCGCAAACCCTAAGGTAAGTCAAAATTTAAGGTCAAAATGGTTTGTTCTGGCTCCATATTTTAAACTTGGAAAATCTGAAATTCTATCAGTTCAAACTTCATACTTATTTTATTTACCACCATTCTATCATCATACATTCTACAAGGAGTTTGACCTGGGTGAATAAATGCTTAGTCAATAGATTTATGAGTACAATGTTTGAAAATAAATTATTTTTCCAGAGATTCTTTTAAGTATTATAGTGATATCCCAGAATATGTAGCAATAAAAAGATATTTGTCAGACCACTGGATAACCAGAATACATTGATGAGAAATACTTCTGGTTCAAAAAACCCCAAAGAATGGGAACATTAAAAACAGGTTTCAGTTGCTTGCTTAAAAAAGTTTCCTCACCGTTCTTCTGGTAATGATGGTTCCAAGGTTCTATGCTCCTTTGCAGCATAAACCACCTCCAAATCATCTTCAGAAAAATCACCCAATTCTTGCAAGAGATCTGAATCTAGGTTATTCAGCTGCATCATTAAGAGACCTTCGAAATCCACTGGATCTACAGCATCATAAAACTGAGGCTAAATAGTACAAAAAAGAAAAAGAAAAGAAAGAGAAATGCTTTTTTTAGGAATATAAAACACATTTCTGGGTTTCCATTAAATATTAACCTCAAATGCACTAACAGCCTAAAAAGTTCATTTTATGGATCAAGAGAAAAGGGCATAAATCACACATAAATTCTTACACATAACCATAACTGTTAAGCCTACAGTTTTAAAAAATCAGGCTACTTGAACCTTCTTAACTTATTGGAAAATACGGTAGGTTAAATGACGAGAAATTGTTAAACAAATAACATATCTTTCCTTTTCTTCTACCTCTTTTCTTTCTTTAGTAATGTCAGACAAAATAATATAAGCAGTTTCCTGCTGAAGATTTAGCTCAATCTATATTTAACGGCTTAATTTATCTTCGAATCTATGAAATTTAATTCATAATTAAAAACAAATCATATCTACTTTCATTAGGGAAGTGCCATGTACTACATAACTAAGCCAAACGGCAAGATGCGAATGGAAGAGGAAGTCATTTTACCTTATTAATAATGTGGTCACAAAGAAAGATATTGTCACAAACTACCAAATTTGAGAGACATGCAAACGTTCTTGCCACAAAGAAGACTACAATGAGTAAACTAGCATTTTTTCTTCTTCCGTTTTATTTTATGTGTTTTTTAATTCATCACATTTTTTATTGCCCCTTTCACATAAGTGACTCTGGATGGCTTACAATAAAAAATGGTACTCTTTATAAGTTGACAATATTATCTAGAGAAACTCTTCATACAAATGAGAACTTAGAAAAATCAGGATCTTCCGTCAGTAAAGAATCTCCACCTGCCTGAATAGAACATGAAGTCTAATGATTCATATGTTAAGCCCTTGAACTATATCCAGCCATTCTAGCCATTAAAGCAAGGAAGCTGGGTACAGTTAGAATTAGCATACAGAATTTTTTGAGGTATAAATAACCTTTTTTTCTGTCGTAATTTCTTGTGTGTCTGGAGACTGGGATTGTCTTCTAAACCACATTTATCCCCTTTGTAATTTTTAATGTGCATTTAGCAGATTAGACTAAACATTATAAAAATTAATATATATTTCAATATACATACTGTTAGCTAACTATAGACAACAGCAGATTTCTTTGTTAAATAAATAATGCATCCCCAAAGCTCATATACATAGCACATGCCCAGACCAACCAGGAATTATTGAGAGGTGACAAAAGTGTAGGAGAAAGAATTGTTACAGGAAGATAAAAACCATTAGTAAAAAAGCAGCAATTAAGATTTTGGCAGTGTGGTTTATCTATAAAAAGCAACCTACAGAGAAACAATTAACATACCTTTTTAGTCCAGTAAAATTAGCAGTATGATGCAATCAAAATGGTGGCTAGATGAAACGAAAAGTAAGCAACTTGGCAGAAAGCCTTTTGAGAACAAAATACACACTTTTTATCATCCAATGAATCTCCAAGAAAGTTAAACCGACAGCTGCTCAAGTTGAGGAAGTAAATTAGATGTCTTCAAGAGACAGGAAATATATATTTACTATGTTTCAGTTTTCAGAACTGTGAGTTCCTAATAACCTGTTTATTCTTATTCAAATACAGTATTAAAAGATCTGAGGATAAATTTAAGATTAGTTCAACAAAGTTCTGCAAAATTCCATTCACTCTAGCAGATATTAAAATCAAGAAAGAAATATTGTCTCTTAATAGTAACATTTGTAATCAGTGATGTTTACAGAAAGATCGTACAATAGTGCATTATAATATCTACAAAATAGGCTGCAAAAGGAACAGAGTTTGCAGTTTGGTGGTGTGATAAGGCTTTTGTCATTTTGATAAAAGCAGCAGAACCTGAAAACTCACATGTGGAATACTTCTTGTCATGACACAAAAGATGCTGGGGAACTGGAAATAATGAAGAAGAATGACAACAATGGCTTGGAAGCTAAATTTTACAATGACTGGTTAAAGGTATTTATTTATTTATTTATTTATTTAAATGGATTTATATGCCGCCCAACTCCCAGGGGACTCTGGGCGGCTACCTGGTATTTTTAGATACCTGGTATTTTTAGATAAAAGAAGCAAAGAATAAGGGAAAACATGACAGCAATCTTCTGATACATGATAGAATGTCATACAGAAGAGTACATTTATTCTCCCTGAAGGTAAGACAAGAACCAATCAGTGGAAGCTTTACAGTGAAAACCAAACTTGAATTAACAAGGAATTTCTTGATTGTGAGAATTATTAAACAATGGAACAGACTGCCTTCTGAATTTATGGTTCTCCATCATTGAGAAAGCACTGTCCCCACACAACTTCATAGTTATTATAGTTTTATATTAATAAGACTAACCTGTTGTCTTTCAATTCAGACTAGATAATGCCACTTTTAAATAATCAATTTTTTTCTAGTTAGGCAGAAATCACTCTCTAGCCCCTTGATTTCTCTTCAATGTATGAGCAAATTTCCACTTACTTACAGTATATGTACTGTATATAAATTTATTGGAGCCAATGTCTGTCAGGGCACCTAATAATCATAAACTCTGTCAGGGTTCCGACCAATGCCCTAACAAAATCAGGAGCCTCAAGCCATTTTGCAAGAAAAATCCAGTTGTTTATTAGGAATGCCATGTCGGCACGACCTAAGTGAAGCCAGCTCTAACTTCACCCAGTTCACGCTTTGCCTCTGACCCTGTTGCCCCCTCCCCCCAAGGTGTGTCACCCGTCACATTCCCCAAGGAAGCAATTTCACGGGTCATAGAAGTCACTCCCTCTGTTGTGGCCCGCCAGCAGAGCTGGCAGCAGAGTCAGACAGTGAGGAGGTTGGGGAGGAACATAGGCCAGTCCTGGGGGCTGGGGAAAGTTCGGACGAGGGCTTTGCGTCAGAGGCAGAGAAGGAGCTAGACAGCAGTGAGGCAGAGAAACAGCTGGAACCTGTTCCCAGTGTGCGCATGCGCAGAGCTGCCAGAAGACAAGAACAACTAAGAAAGCAGGGTTGACTTGGGAGTAAAGCCACACCTTGGAGATGATTGGCCCCTCCCATAGGAAACAAAAGAGGAGCGAACAGGGCGTGGGCTTTTGCAGGAAACAATTAGTTCCTTCAGTTGTTTCAAGAGTGGAAAGTTCTGTTTGTGTCTGTAATAGACTCTTTGCCAAGTTTTGCCTTGCCCTGTGTTTGGAAACTAGTTCTCTGGCAGCGTTCCAAGTGAGGTAAGATTTGTGTTGATAAATATTCCTCTGAAAGACTGTTTGCCAAGCCTTGAGGACTGTGAATGAAAGGAATTCACAGTCGTGTAAATAAAAGAAGTTTTGCCGGGACTAAGACTCTGCTTCATGCTTTCTAAGTAAGCCTAGGTCAGAACACCCACTGTTGCGGGTCTCCGTGGAGATGGCCTTGACTTCGGCCCGCTAGGATGTGTTTTGTTTTGACTGAGGTGTGAATTCCTCGGTGCAGCTGTGAGGCACGATTTCCCATCCCCCTATCTATGGCAACTCAGGAGCAGGTCAGGAAAGCTTCGCGAGTTGACACTATAAGGGTCATTAAAAAAATAATAAAGTTGAATCATGAGAGACATAATCCTTTTCTTGAACACTATTCTAACTTTCCTTCCCCTGATCCTATCTGATAGTGTCCTTGTTCATGTTAACTGGGATAAATGATGCACAAACATTAATAAGGGTCAGTTTAGTCTAGTGACTAAGGAACTAGGCTAGAAACCAGGTGACCCTGAGTTCTAGTTCTGTCTTAACCATGAAAGCCAGCTGAGTGCCTTTGGGTCAGTCATTCACTTTCAGCCCAATTTACCACACAGAGTTGTTGTTCTGGAGAAAGTAGAAGGAGGAAGGAGTATTAGATACATTTCAGGGGTAGTTCTGGTTTCTTCTACTGCCGGTTCACTCAGGGAAGCACCCCGCGTGCATGTGCAGTAGTAAAAAAAAAAGCTTCTGCGCATGCGAAGCAAAAAACAAGACGGTGGCACCTATAGCGCCTCCAAGAGAACTGGCTTGGGGGCGTGGCAGGCCTGGGTCACTGCCGGTTCCAGCGACCCAGGCCGCCAAGTTACTATTGGTTCTATAGTACCAGTCCAAACCAGTAGGAACCCACCTCTGATACATTTGCCACTTTGAGTTAATGAAAAAATAAAGGTGGAATTTTAAAAAATCTTTAAAAAGTAAGTTTTTACACTCACCAGATTAATGGAAGAAAAACCAGGCGTACTATTACTTCGCTGACAGAAGGTTCCAAAGGATGGTTGATGAACAAACTGTTGTCTTATTTCTGCTGAGGAATGTCTTCAATACAAAAAAAGACAACAGAATTTGTTATACCTGTAACATTTAACTGAGCATATTTGCTTAATATTTGAACACATTCCATGTAATCAAACTATTGCCTGTTATCCCGGTTAGCATTTTTACCATTAATATAAAAGTGATGTATGCAGATCACTTTTCAGATCAAGTGATCAGAATGTTTCTCTGTCAAATTCAAGGACTAGGTTCTTTCCACAGCACCACACCAACTCAGGTGCCTAGTTTTATGGGCAATACAACCTCAAACATATAAGGAAGTACAGACTTCAACTCCCAGAATTCCCTAGTCAGCACTGGCTAGAGAATTCTGGGAGTTGAAGTTCACATCTCTTAACGTTGTGGAGGTTAAAAATCACTGTTCTAAACATTCAAAAAACTCTTACCTTAATGAACTTTCTAATTAAAGAGGGCTGCTCCTGGTTCCTATTTTTGTCTTTTATTAAGCCAGATACTGAAGATATTTGCAAAAATTTAAAACAATGTCACTCTTCTCATTAATTTTTTATTAAAAGTACATGTTTTTCTTGAAAAATATTTTAGTTATGTCAATATCTAATGGGTTTAATATTATTTTACATGATGCAATAAATAAATATTTTATGTATGTGTCACTTTCATTTTTTAATGACTCTCAATAGATATCACCCAAACGGTATTTTGGGGTCCTCCATAATTTTTATAGGCAAGGGTCCTGAGAGAAAAATGTTTACGAAACACTGTTCTAGAGGAATATAGGACTGTGGTATGGGTAATTATTCACAATTGAGTGCAAAATTTCCATTGCTAAGCAAGACTGTTGTTAAACGAGTCGTGCTCCATTTTACAATATTTTTTTGCCACAGTTGTTGAGGCAATCATGCGGTCACTAAGTGAATCTGGCTTCCCGCATTGACTTTGCTTGTTGGAAGCCAGCTGGGAAGGTTAGAGATGGTGATCACATGACCCTGAGACAGAGCAACTGTCATAAATACATGCCGGTTGTCAAGCACCCGAATTTTGATCACGTAACCATGGAGACGCTGCAACGGTCAAAAGGGTGAAAAACAGTTGTCACTTTTTCCAGTGCTGCTGTAACTTCAAACGGTGACTAAACAAATTGTTGTAAATCAAGGACTACCTGTACGGCAGACAGCAACAGAAGATGGCTTTGACAAACAGAAGGAAGATTTGTTACCAAGGCAACAACCAGAGAAGCCTGGCATGAGCCATTACCAAAACAGAGATTTGTGAAAAACGCCCCAGAGAAGCCTCCAATTCTCATGAAGATAAAACAGGGAAGAAAGGAAGCACGTTCAAATTTTCAAGATTCAGTCACTATAGCCCTTCTAATAAAAGTAGTTTTAGGCCCACAGAGTGTCTGTTTCTTAGTCTTGCATCTTACCACAATAAACTGACATCTCAAATGCAGAACATAGCATAACCTGTCAACCGTACTTTGTTGCGGTTCTTCTCTCTGCTGCAGCTGTTTCCCTCCTTTTTTCCCCCCTGCCAGTAAATCATGTTTGTGATTAACATAGCCCCAGAAACTACTCTTGAAATGGTGACAGATTGACCATAAGTCAATCCTGTTATGGACCAGGAGGAGGAAGAAGAGATGCAGCAGCAGCAGCTCAGGGCTTCTAGGGATAATAGTACTGAAGGGGCAGATTCCAGCAATGTTGAAGCTAATGACTCCCCTCTGGTTGAGAGAAAAACCGAGGACTCCCCACCGGCACCCACAAGCAGCCCTCAGACTCTATGATTCACCCGACCCAGTCCCAAACATAGGCCTGCATTAAAGATACAACCACAGAGAGCAGATCGGATGGATCAGCCAAGAAACAGGCTGGCAGGAGAGGAAACTCCAGCAAGTAATATGCAACTAAATATGAGCCAGCAGTGTGCAGCAGCAGCCAAAAAGGCCAACGCAGTCCTGAGCTGCATAAATAGAGGGATACAATCATGGAGAGGGATACTAGTACCACTCTATAAAGCCTTGATCAGACCACACCTAGAGTACTGCATCCAGTTTTGGTCACCACACTACAAAAAAGACATTGAAACCCTAGAGAAAGTGCAGAAGAGAGCAACCAGGATGATAAAGGGTCTGGAAAATAAAACATACAAAGAGCGGTTGCAGGAACTGAGCTTGGCCAGTCTGGCGAAGAGACGGACCAGGGGTGACATGATAGCAGTGTTCCAATACTTGAGGGACTGCCACAGAGAGGAGGGGGTCAGGCTGTTCTCTATGGCACCAGAAAGCCAAACAAGGAATAACGGATGGAAGCTGACCAAGGAGAGATTCAACCTGGAAGTGAGGAGAAACTTTCTGACGGTGAGAGCGATCAACCAGTGGAACAGCTTGCCAGCGGAGGTTGTGAGAGCCCCAACACTTGCGACCTTCAAGGGGAGACTGGACTGCCATCTATCTCAAATGGTGTAGGAACTCCTGCTTGAGCAGGGGGTTGGACTAGATGACCTACAAGGTCCCTTCCAACTCTAATAATAAATCTAAAAAGTAATGTACCTTAGCCATGCATTTGGGTGGTGGCTCAGTGCAACTTCTTTATTGGCCTCCCTCCCCGAGAGAAAACGCTGAGAATAACTTTTCAAGTCTCAGCTCTGGTGCAGTGCTTTGACTTCTGGATTCCACCTCGCATGCGTCTCTCCTCTTTTCCCTTGGATTTGTCATTTGTTTGTTTGCTTCTAAAAAAAGTTCTGAGTTTGCAGAACTTTGGACTGTGGTAGGCAGCCAGCCAGCCACCTAACTTGTTGGCTGGCACCATAAAGCCCTCGCCAAAATATTTGTGTGACAATAATCCATAGGAAAATGTGAGGCAAAACTGGAAGAAGTCAAAATGCTAAGAAAATGTTAGAAACACATGAAAGGAGGAGTTAAACGTTCAAGTTAAAATACACAACACAGAAAAAAAGAAGCTTGTCAAGATGAGCTGGCTCTGGTACAAAGTCAAATTTAGCTTAAGCATCTTGGTAGCTTAAATTTTTGCTCTGCAGAAGATGAGCACCCTCTAGTGGCTGTCAGAGAACAGAAAGTTGTTTAAGTAAACGGGCCAGAGGAGGATCAAGCAAGAATTCTGAGAATGAGAATGAACTCTGGTTTATTTTTCTAGTTCATCAATCAACAATAATAAGCTGTGTGACATACAGAATTACTCCAAACAAAAGTCTGACAACAATGGGATCTTATAAGTCACAGCAAATATATACATTTCTCTCTTTAAACTGATATATCATTCTCTCTCCAAAATGTTCATTTTGTTGCATAAAGGAGCTCTGACTAAGCAAATACCCTTTGTTTTTCTCTCTCTTGCACAGTAGCGGATAAGTATTCAGAGTTTCCCCTAGATATAAAACAAGACTCCGCCCAGAGTCGCCTTATCAGGGAGATTGGTGGTATATAAATTTAATAAATAAATAAAATGCAGAATTTGGTGAGATATAAGATTTTATTAACTTCATATACAGTCAGGGCCAGCTCTCAAGACTCTGCAAATATTTTTCCACTGTTTTAAGATTTTGCTCAAAAGTGGAAATCAGCAATAGGAAGTAAACATGTCACAATCTGCCAGGGTTGCTACAAGTCAAGTCACTCAGACACAAACTTCTGGAAGCCACTAAACAGGAAGGTCTGCTGATGACCACAAATGCTCATCTTACTCTAGTTGAATGTTCTTCACTCAGAATTTACAAATCCAGGTCATATTTTGCAGGCCCCCAAAAGCAACTGACTGTTGATATTATCATATGCTAACAGGATGGCCATGAATTTATCAGTAGATTCACTGAGCACCATGTAAAACAAAAGCCGACTGCTCTGTGGGTAAAAAAAAAAGGCTGACCTTGTTAGATTTCAAATCAAACAAGAATTCACAACAAACTAATTTGTTGCTTTTAATGAGCTTTATAGAGTAAAACTTAGTAGAAAGAAATATTCTATTAGAACACATATCTGGGCAAGATAGTAAAATTTGGTGGTCTTTTATCAACAGCAAGTCAGAAAAAGGCAATTTCAAATACTTAATCTGCTTAAATCGTTTTGGGCTCCTAATGTGTGGATTTCGTTTTTATTGTTAACATGTAGTTCTACATCTTATTTGTCTTAAAGTGTGTACCCTAAAGTAATCCTTCATATAGCTTGTAAAGATGGTCAGGGTGCAAAATAAAATCTGAAGTATACAAAATAAAATAAACACATCAATATCTGGAGATGATAAAATCCCAGTAATCATTAACCCATGAACGAGGTCAGAGCGTGCTTCTCTTTCGATATGCCTATGAAAAAAAATGGACAGCTGAGAAGCAGCTGTTAGCAGGAAGATTAAAAAAAACTTCCTTCAGCTGTTTCTTCAATGACCAGAAGAATGGAGGGTTACAAGCCATTTTAAATCAACTTGGCTAACGAGAGCGAATAGCAAACCTCAGCCTTTAGGTCTCTCTTTGGAGAGCCTTTGTCTATTAGGGTTTAAAGATGCCAGGAATCACTCTGTAACTGGGATACTGGTACTGCCAAACCAGTCTAAATCTGTTCTCAAATGACCAGTATTTGGAGATATTTTTTTAATGGACATGTGCCATCATCCTCTCTCTCCTTTGTTCTAAAAATGGACAATTCACTGGGCCTTTACCTTGGCCAGGTTGGATACCTTACCCTTCACAGTCCCCTGGGAGCATTACAAAAACACCCCTCTAGATTAATGCCAATGTGAGGGTGGTTGTGTAAAGTCCCTGAGCCACATCTGTTGATATCTTAAGGGAATCTCAAATGACATTCATTTATCCAATTCTAAGAAATGCCCTGGCAGAAAATATGATCCTCATTAGATCACTTCTATCCAACCAGGATTCTGATGTATTTTTTCAGGTTGCCCGATTCTGCACCTATGTTTGTTCTATTTGACCCATTTGTGACAGAAGAGTATGGTTAATTTTGGTAATCGTCACTATTGTTTGTATTATTTATTGCTAATTTTATGCCTCTTTTATTCTTCTATATATATTTTAAGAAAGAGAGAGGGAGGGAGGGAGAGAGTGGCTAGTGGTTAAGTACCAGGCTAGAAACTGGGAGACATGAGTTATAGTCCTGCCTTAGGCATGAAAGCCAGCTGGGTGACTTTGGGCCAGTCACACTCTCTCACAGCAACCCACCTCAAAGAGTTGTTTTTTTGTGGGGAAAATAGGAGGAGGAAGGTGTGTTGATGTTTGCTCCCTTGAGTCCCATAATAATGGGGGGATATTATGTTTGTATGTTTAATATATTTTTGTGTATGTTATATTTTCTGTCTTAAAGGCCATAATTAAGGATTGGTGATGAATGGTTAGTTTCCCTTAAAACAGTACTTTTATAAGAATGTAACTTTCCCCCCCAATATAAAGATAGCTGGAAAAGGAAATGCTAAATCTGATTACAAGGGTACACAGTAGAGACTAACATGTATTGTTTACAGTTTTTTTTAATGAATAAACCCAACTCATGTATTCCATAGCTGTAATACAAACAGAAAAACAGCATTTTTTCACTGTGGTGATAGCATAGACCAGTGATGGCGAACCTTTTTTGATTCGCGTGCCAAAAAGGTGGGGGTGTGGGGGAGTGTCACGCATATGCGTGCCCACAACCATAATTCCATGTGCCCGCATGCTCGGGCGACCCCCACCTCCCGGCACGCGATTGCACACCCGTTTTTCACTTTCCCCAGGCTTCAGAGCCTTTCTATGAGTCTGGGGAGGGCGAAAACGGCCTTCCCCACCCCCCCAGAGACCCTCCGGAGGTAGAAAATGGCCCATTTACCAAGTTCCGGTTGAACTGGAAGGCCCGTTTTTTTGCTCTCCCCAAGCTCCAGAGACTTTCTAGGAGCCTGGGGAGGGTGAAAACTGCCTTCCCCACCCCCTCCAGAGGCTGAAAACAGGCTGTTTCCCGACTCCCAGTGGGCCCAGAAGGCCCGAAAATCAGCTGGCTGGCGCATGCATGCGTGTCGGACCTGAGCTCATGTGCCCACCGATATAGCTCCATGTGCCACTTGTGGCACGCATGCCATAGGTTCGCCATCACGGGCAGAGACAATAGCCAGATTTTTCAGGTTAAGTTAGTTATACGTTCTTTCAACACTTTTTTGGCATTTCAACAGAAGGAAATGTCTGAGGTTAAGCACAAAAAGGAGTAAATATTTAGGGTTATTGTTTTAATCCCTTAGCTACCAGAAACTAGCGCTCTTCGACTGAAGAATGTGAATTGAAAAACAGGTAGAAAGAAATTTGCATCTGTTCCTGCTGTTCAAAAGCTTCACTTACTATTACTAAGTTTGACTTTTCAGTAACCAGTTTTTCAGGTAAATCAAACATCAGCATGGCTATTTCCACACTTAAAGAGAATATCAAATGTCACCATTTTCCCTCAGGTGTCACATACATGTGGGTATGGGGCTTGTGACACATAAAGCTCTATTTAGTTGCCATCTAGACTCCATTAATTACATTATGTAGAGGGGGTTGTTCTATTCATGGATTGTACTTATGATGGCTGCCTTACATATACCTAATTCATAATGCCTCATTTCATACAGACCTAGGGGACGAATTAACTTATGGCTCAAGAACTTTTTTGGCCTCCAGACATGAAACCAGGAGACTAAATGGGTCTATACTCATAGCAAACCATGTCACCTACTTTTAGAAATGTGTATTGCCTCCTGGCACATATAAAAGGCAAAGCAACAATACCAAGTGAATTGCTAGAAGACAGTGACCCAAATCCCAATCAAGCCAAAGCAAGCTACTCTGCCAGGCAACAATGAAAGAAATCAACAATTTATGTCTGGCTGTGGGCTAGCAAAACATTCACACATTCTCATGTTATCATCATTAGATAACATTTGCAGGATATATTGCATTATATTCAACTGCTATTCTGCATCATTAGACCCTCTCTTATTATGCACAAATGTCTATCCAGTGACTACCAGTGTTTATCATGAGAAAAATAATTGACAGTCCAAAATTGAATGTTAAAAAGGTATAAACAGAAAATTTGCAGACCCTTTTCAATTTTTTTTCTAAGCTGAAAGCCAGACTACAACTGACTTGAATAAAACACATTTTCTACTTTGTGCACAACCTCAAGATGGCGCATCTGGAATGTGTAGATGTTGTATAATAATAGATCATTGCTATTACATCTTTGATTCAGGTTTGTAAAGAATTTGCATTAGCTGGCAAAAATTAAAAAATATTGATACATTTTCCATTAAGAAGGGCAGACAACATTGATGACGGGAAATGGTTTTATTGTTTGACAATGTAAGTCCTTCAAAACTGACATGATAAGGAAAGGGACTCCACAAGAGAACTGGAAGCTTTATTGAGATAAGTCAAGGGTTCTGTAAGAGAATCCATGGCTGACTGGGGGTTTCTGGGAGTTAAAGTCTACAGGTCTTAAAGTTACCAAGATTGGACACTGCTGAGATAGGCTCTATTAACAGAATTTTCAAATTTATGTTTTTCCTCCCATTCATCTTACAACTCAATATCAGAGAGGAGCCAACTTAAGCGTCTTCCTAAAACCTTCTTCTTCCCCAGGGTTTAAGGAATGCTTCTGCCCTTTCTGTTTTTGTTAACAGCCTCTGAATATTTCACTCAAAGCCACTGCCATGACTCTCTGCAGATAATAGGTTGGGTCCTGCACATCACATGAGCTGGGCTCTTTCCACAAATGGAAAGAATGAATTGAACCAAAAAAAAAAAAAAACCCAACAGGAATTGTTTAACATTCATTTTCTAGTTTTTATTCCAAAAGATACCATGGTTTATAACCCAGAACAATCTTTGCTTTATGTTCTATTTTGTAAAGAAAACAATGAATTTAGGGACCTGACTTGGATAACATGCTGAGAAAGATCTTGGAAAGACTTCCAAGATATGAAGTATGGTTGCTTTTTAAAGAAATAAAGGAAACACCCTAAAAATTAAATGCAATGCAAAGGAAGAATTATAATAGGCAAGGTGCACCATAAAGTTCAAAAGCCTGTTGTAAAGTGTGTTGTAAAGTATGTGTAAGGTTTTGGTCCTTCTCCAACAACTCTGATGTTCCCTCTTGATATCACAACACTGCTCTAGTTCCAGTCCAAATATGTAAGAGGTCTTTTGTTTAACTTTGTTTTCTATAGTGAAAAATAATTTATTATTCAAGACTGTAGTCTTTTTTTTTTTTTACAAAATTAATTTATCTTCATCTTGGGAAAGGATTTTAAAATTAAAATGAAGAACAGCAGTTACAAAATGTGTTCTTGTCTTTCATGTCATCTAATGAGATTACAGGAATCTAAAGTTAAAATATATCAGTCAGGCTTTTATCTATATTGCACTCCGTAAATAAACATAATGCTGTTAATCCACAATATGTAATATCACGACTTCAGATGGCCAAAAACAACACTGCATAGTGCAATCTACAATATCATAAGGATTTAAATGATTATAGCTGCAGTATAATATTAAAGTTGAAATATTAAAATAAATATTGTAGTACCATACTGGATTAAAAGAAAATAGCCTGTGAGATGTTTCAGTTGTAACTCTGGCAATATAAAGATAAATAATGATACTGTATCAGTATCATTACTACAGTTTAATAACTGCAACGTTGGCTATTTGCAACAACTTAGTATTTGCAAAGCAAAATGTATAATGATTTAAAATGTAATTCTGTAAGAAACAAAGAACTTACTGAAGTATAAAATCACATTATGAAATAAACTGAATAAATGCAATGAGGTATAAAATGAATTCATTCACTAATAATATTGTTGCAATGGGTACTGAAAAATACAGTCTAAAATCAAAAGCAAAAAGTATAGGTTTACATATATTATTCCTTTTGGAAAAAAATATCTCACATGAAATTAACACTTGCTAAAAGTCTGGTCAGTTCTAAATGTCAGAACTATTATTTTTTTGTAACCACATATTCAGCAAGTCAATCTATTTAGTGGTGTTTAATAAAAGTCTGCACTAAATTTCTGTCTGCTATGCAATTGCACAAACCATAAGACATGACACACTGTAACCACAAACTGCATGTTATTTCCTCACTGTCTTGCCTCCAGCTTAATCCCATTATATTTACAAGAATTATTTAAAAAGGGGCAAAATGACTGATTTGTGGATTGCAGAGTTTAACTGCTGAAGAAAGCCTCAATATACCATGTACGCAGGTCATAGGAAAACTCTGAAGAAGTCTTTTGAATTACTCCAAATTAAGTCATCTTAAAGAAGTAAAACATCCTGTTAAAGATTTACTGATAGTATTATAAACAGGTTCAGAGCAAGTTCTGACCAAACACTTGGCCTTTTCTACTTGCCAGAACTATAAAGATATGTTACACAGCAAATAACTGCCTATAAAAAAAAACTCTTTGCATAATTATCAGGGAGGGTGCTTTCCAAAGGAAGAAACTGTTGACTGTAGAGCAGGAATGTCCAAACTTTGGCAACTCTTAAGACCTGTGGACTTCAACTCCCAGAATTCCCCAGACAGGCTTCTCGGAGTTAAAAGTCCGCAAGTCTTTAAAGTTGCCAAGGTTGAACACCCTTGCTGTAGTAGAGTCTAAAAATGCTAAAGTGGTGGTTAATCTAGCATAGGGGAGCTCTGTACACGGCCAGAGTGAAATAAATCCCTTGAATGTGAGCGTCTGTACACACTGGCGCGTGGCTCTCTCTCACCAGATCCGCAGCTCATCCTCACACCCTACTCACTGCTCAAGCCGCGGTTCTCCGTTCCTCCTCCCACTCCACCCAATCAGCCTCCAGGCGCGCCAGCAAAAAGCTGCCCGACTCGCGGAGCCGGTGAAGGGCAAAGAGAAAAGAAAGCCCCTTAACAAGCGCAAGGAAACCACGCCTACCTGTTGATTTTCAGGGCAAAGGCCCTCCGATCGGAACTGGGCAGAGTAGCCATGGAGGCTTCAAGAACGGCGGCGGCGGCGACTGCTCACTTAAAAGGCAGCCGAGCCGGGGCTGCTGTCAATTCGGCGCGGAAAACTTCCGCATTTCACACCTTCCTCGTCGAAAGCAGCCAATGGGGAGGGCGCAGCTTCTACAAGGATGGGCGCAAAGCTCCAATCGGTCTTGAAAGGCGCGAGGTGGCAGAGTCCCGGGGCGCTAGCGGGCTTGTGTCACTTTGGGTTCCCTTTTTAAGGGAGCACCGCAAGCGCCAATTTCGCTGAACTTCCCGGCTTAGGGAGTTCTGGCTAGAACAACAGCCAACTCCGAATTTTGCTTCGACGCCTAGCAGCCCGAGTTGGAACTTGCAAGAGGAAGCCCAGGAACAAGAAGTTGAGAATTGCGCTTCAATAACTATTTAAATCCCGCCTCGCTTAGGCGAAGGCAGTTTTAAAACTTTTATGTATGAGCGCTGTTGGCTGCTACGGGAATATAAAGCCCAACAGACCCGGTTGAGGAAGGTGGTTTTAAACAACCCGCGCTGAGACCCAAGCCTGCTTCATAATTTATTTTTATCTTCCTTCCGGCCCTGCAAACGACCAGCAAAACTCCACCCCATTGAGATTCCACGGTGGTTTCTTTTGTATTCTTATAGAACAATTTGCAAAGCGAGGGAGTCGTTCGCAAAGTTCCAACTTTTGGCTGTGTCAAGCGCCTTTGCGGGTCGGTTAAAAGTGCGGTAGATGTCACTCTTGCTGTACTTAAATCGAGCGCCAGCTAATCTTACGGGAAGCCGCACATTTGTGGACGTCTTTCAGGGACGCGGCCGGCCGATCGAGGAGAATTGGGGGGTTATCTCTCCGAGTCCAAGGTTCGGCTTTCAGTCAAAGCAGAAGAGGTGGTTTCTTTAGTGACTCCTGGAGGTGAGACTTGAGAACAGGCTGAGGGGTCCTTGGTGCTCTCTGAGCTTGGTTATTTTCTTGCAGACGTTTAATTACCCAACTAAGTAGCGTCACCAGTGCTAGAAGGGAGTGGGGTTTGGTCTCTGTTTAGAAACCCCACTCCCTTGTATTTCTGATGATGTTACCTAGTTGGGCAATGAAACGTCTGCAAGGAAACAACCAAGCTCAGGGAGCACCAAGGACCCCATAGTTCAACCCCAAGTGACAAATATTCTCTTCTATTGAGATGGGCTGTTAGGAAGCAGCTGCACCACATATTGAACTCCGAATCAACACCAATGGCTTGAACTTGGCACCTGAGCCTGAGTTAAGAGCACCTGGAGTTAAGCACTGAGACAGTCAAATGCAAACAAATCAATGATAGATTATCAGAGCAAATGTAGATATGTTCTACGTAAATCATTCCCTTTGCCTGCCATTGGTTCTGGGAAAAGAATCTGGAAACAAAAAGATGCAATTAAAATGACATTGAATTAGGTCCATTTTACAATATAAGGGCAATTTTTTTTAAAAAAAATCCAGAATATCTAATTTTCAATGGGTGTTTGGAGCAAGAACCTCCTTTTTTGTCCCAGCACTGATATTACCCATGTGTCACTGCCCTCTCTCATTGCAGTGGGATTAGTAAGTGACACAGCATACCATCAGCCGACTTGATTTCTCACCTTTCATAACTGCTTTGAGTAAAGCCCAATCCCCAGTGAATAAAGATAAACATCCTTGCTTTGTCTGGATTATGATACAAAAGGAATTATTAATCCGAAGTGCCATTTAGTGGGTTCATAAATATAATCAGTTATCAGTCAAGATTAATGCTTTCAAGATTATAACTGTCAACTAAAAAGGGGGATGTTTCTTTGGTGGGCAGAAGTGCATCAAGGTCTATGAAAAGATTTTATTTATTTATTTATAAGAGTTCTTATAGGCCGCCCAATCCCATGGGACTCAGGGCGGCTTACAGCAGAGATTAGAACTACACATTAAAATAGCATCTAAAAACATCCTATTACAATGTAAAAAAGCCATTCATCCTTGGGGGAATCGTCTCTTCACCCCGCCTGCCGGAAGAGCCATGTTTTTACTGCCTTGCGGAAGGCCAGTAGGGTGGGGATAGTCCGGATCTCTGGCGGGAGTTGGTTCCAGAGAGATGGGGCTCCCACAGAGAAGGCCCTCCCCTGTGGGCCCGCCAGCCGGCATTGTTTGGCAGACGGGACCCGGAGGAGGCCCTCTCTGTGGGACCTCACTGGTCGAAGGGAGGAATGTGGCAGGATGCGGTCCCGAAGGTACCGAAGATGCCTGCACAAGGGGCAGGAAATCAACACGGTTTCCAACTGCTGGGCATTGAATATATATATATCTGACGAGAGCAAAATAGCTCGAAATAGATCTATAATAGTCTCCCTTTATTTTCATTTATCAGCAAAAAAACAAACAATAGACACATTTGTCTATTGTTTCCCATAATAACTCAAAATATACACATATGTAAATGTGATTGCAGCATTCACTTGTGGCAAAACAATTACTCTTCATGTCACTTTACAGCACCTAACAGTGCACAGAATTGCACAGTGTCTTTGTTCCTGTGTCGGGGAACAGAATGTTCTTCCCTCTGTGGTCCCAGAAAGGGTTCAAGTTCAATGCTTTTTTCTGGCAGGCAGTGGGGTTAGAAAAAGCAAGCTCCCTCCAACTTCTACTTCTTTCTGTGTCATAAAACAGGGAGTACTCTGAACATAAGTTTCCTCTAAACATGAATCTCATAATAGGAAAGCACCTCTTATGCTTTACTGTGAACCTTGGAGAACACCCCAATCTTTCCACCATGTAGTGCTCTATGAAACAAGTGAGTATAATGCACCTGAATCTGTAAGACAGACTGAAGGCAGGTGGGACCTACAGCATGTTGTATTGTGGCTTGCAGGTGTCTAGGATTCTACCTCCAATCCATTCTCCCTCTCCCCTCCCTACCCAGGGCAAGCCAGCACTGATAGCTGCTGAGAAAGCTCATTATCCAGACTTCTAGGTAGATGTTCTTCCCAATATTAATATATTACTTGAAAGTCCACTGAAACCTATTCATTCTGCTCTCTTTAATGGAACTGAAAAGAAAATTTAAAGAAGCAAATTCAAAGCATAGTTTTAATGAAGCATATGACGGAAATAAAGCTTGGTTTAAATAAATACAGGAGGTGGAGGTTGTTTCAAAATGAAAGATCATTTCTCTCATCTCCACTTTGCAGACTTGGCTGTAAATCAGTTTCTCAAGGTGCAATCGTTAAATTGATTTCAACACAATCAAGCAATTTGGGACATCCTAATTTACTGGACCAGATGCAATTTTAAGCCACAGTATGGGCTGCTGTATTGATAGATACTCTCCACGGCTTACGGTTCAATCATAATGTAATGCTTGGAATCTAGAAAGTCTGGTCTTGCTGTCAGGACATAACTTTTCCCTGACTTAATAGATGCGCAGGTAAACGCGTTACTCTGATCCATTTATTATAATCCGCCCTATTGCCTTCGTCGCAGGAGAAAAATACCTATTACACCCTGGTTGAGTAAAGATAGTAAAAGCTTCGCTTTAGGTGGAAAAGTGGATGCTTTTGAGCAGCTCGGGCAGGGGCGGTCGGTCTTAAAATTCAAGTTTCCCTCTACTGAGTCTACTCCGTTTTGTTGCCTTACCGACTCAAAACTGTTTATACGGTTGAATGCAGGAAGGGCGGAGAAATCCCGCCTAGGGTAACAGGTTGCAACTATCAACGCACGAAGCAAAGGAGCGCATGCGTACTCAGGGTAGGAACTTGTCAGACGAGAGGTGGAGTTACTACAGCGGGAGCCAAAGCACCGGCGGTAAGCGGAAGTGGAGTGGGGGGGGAGGAAGGTGTTGGAAAAGAAATGCCTGGGTCGGAGGAATTTAGAAATGCATTGTGTGGCTTGGTGAATTAACCCCAACATGAGCATTATCGAGTGTATATCTGGGCTTACAGAGAAGCTCGATGGGGTTGAATAGGTTTTCTCGGTTCGCGCGGTGCTTTATTGTCATATTTCTTCAGTTTCGCGCGAAACAGTCCCATTCGGTCTGTCAGAAAGTCTCTAGCTCGGGGACATCCCCGCCTTGGCTACTTTGAGACCTAGGGACTTCAACTCCCACAATTCCCCCGCAAGCATGGCTGGCCGGGGAATTGTGGGAGTGGAAGTCCACAGGTCTAAAAATGACCAAGGTTGGATGTCCTTGCTGTAGCTCAAGGGAAAACTGGATGAAGGTGTCTCCTGTTTTCTACAGCTGTGTTGGCATTCTTTCTGAAAATGCATAAAATGGTCTGACTGCATCATTGTCTTTCTGATCCTTTTTCCTTGAAAAGAGACTTTGCTGAGGTCAAGCCCCCTTCCAAGCTATTCATGATGAGCATTTGATCTTCAGGCTTCCTTAAGTGATTATGGTTACTTAAAAGTAGTGTTCAACCTACATTCCTCATTCTCTATGATGAAAGAGGGAGAAGCCAAAGGACGCTCCTGTTTGGAAGTTCATGGAAAGAAAAACCAGTATACCAAATACTGTCCCAAAGGTGCTTTTTCAAGAGGCAACTGGACTTTCTGGTTTTTCGTTGAAGACGTTTTGCTTTTCATCAAAAAAGCTTATTTAGCTCTTTAAGCACCTTTGGGACAACCATGACGTGGATGACAGAGAATCTCCATAGACATATAGCTACTTGTATTTTTCTCTCCTCCTCCTCCTCCTCCATCCCTCTGGGTTCCTGTGTTCAATATTTTACTGAAATCTAGACCTGGGACTTTTTACATAGTATTTCTTAAATGTTATCTTTAGTTTGACAGGTGAGAGATGGAAAGTTCATTTATGGATGATGAAGAGGATTGCCCTGAATTGATTCCCATAAAGGAGCCAGCAATAAAGGATAATGTAGAAAACATTCAATCTAGCAACAACTTTAAAATTCCTGTTACTATCATCTCAGGATATTTAGGTAATAAATGGTAGATTCACTCTGATTTTTCACAGTTCTTGGTTTTTAATGAAGAATTGCTTTATTTGAACTTTTTGTCATAATAATAAATGGATAGCAATTTTGGGAATGCATGTTATGGCCATACAGAATTTTTTTGCACCTCTGCAGGTGCTTTCTACTCCTTGGCATAATATATAAAATAGGATTGACAGAATAATTTGGGGGTTAAAATGAACTTCATTAGAAATATTTCTGTGAGCTTATTTTTTTATAAGATGTGATGATATGGCAAGTATACTCCAACTATGAAGACATTATGTCTGCCCCTGGACACAAAAGAATAAGCAGAAGCCTTATGCAGATGCTCAAGTCCTGTGAAAGGAAGCTAACCCTAATTTTGTCAAATCCACTGATCTTTCTTATTTGCATAGTGAGCTTCACATATTTATTTCAAATATTCAGGTAAGAAGACCTGCAAGACTTCTCCCATGTTCCAGAACATTATAATATGGTTCGGTGTTTCTTAACCTTGACATCTTGAAAGTGCCTGGACTTCAACTCCCAGAATTCTCTAGCCAGCATGCTGGGGAATTCTGGAATCTGAAATCCATACATCTTCGAGTTGCTAAGATTTGAGAAACACTGATATAACACTGAAATAGCATATTCCTTGAGAACCTATCGGGCTGGCTAGTGGATAGTGTTGACTGGCTGCTGATTTTTGTTAGAGTATCATATTAAGACACTGAGATGGCCACTATAGCAGCCCTCTTCTGCCTTTCCTTCACCATGATTATAATGATTACAGTAGTTCCTGGTAGGGGCCTATTGGTCTGATTGTTTTGGCCAAGTTTAGATTTAACAACTCAAGTCAGGAATCTTTAAGCTTCATTTACATTATATAACTGATTGTGTCACATGATACACTAATTCAAGACAAACTTATTTTATAGTTTAATGTAAAGGTTTTCAAGGTGAGGTGTGCAACTCTCCAGGAAATTACAGCAAATTTGAAGCAGTTTGCATGTTTTGGCGAGCATACACATGCAAAGCAAAGAATGCTAATAAGAGTTACCCTTACTTTGCCTGGGCAAGTCAGTAAACTGCAAATATATATGGAAAAAATGAGAAATGAGTGGCTGTCTCAAAAATAGAAATAGAATTCCAAGGAATTCCTGAGTCCTCAGAATTATGTAAAATTAAGTAAAAATTAAAATTAAAATATTGTTTTAAAATACATGTTTAATGACTTCCAAAGAAAAAGTTTTTAATTTATATCATAGTTAGGTAATTGTGGCACTGAAGATTTTGACAACCCAGGCTTGGTGGTTTGTGTAAACTCACTATTAGTATTCCTAGCTGAGAGTTAGAAGGTGGTTTCTCAACAGGGCTATTTCTGGGCTCATATTCTTTTTCTTTGTCTACTTCCAAGAAGGAACATGGAGTCTGCTGATAATGGCTCCAGCTCTGACCATAAGCATCCTTAGGAAAATGTATAAACCAAAAATTGCATTTTGAAACTCTGTTAAATAGAAGTTTAAAAATGTATAGAGCATGCTAAAATTCATTTTAATATTTTAATGTTTCTGAAGGTCTCTGGTGTTTTATTTTAATCTTCTGTTATAGTTGGCTGATCAAGTAGGTTAAAAGGAAGGAAATCTTACAAAATGTTTGAAGCATTTTGAAGCATGTTCTGTTTTTAGTCTAGTGAAATTTGTTCTGCTTTCTTTAGGTGCAGGAAAAACTACTCTTCTTAATTACATTTTGACTGAACAACATAGCAAGAGAATAGCAGTTATTTTAAATGAATTTGGTGAAGGTATGTAAGAATGCAAGTGAATGGAAATTAAAGTTTCATGTTGAAGCCTGTGTGTATTTTCATAAATGTGAATTGTTTTCTTCCATTTATATTCACACATTTTAAGAATTGCAATGCAAAATTTGCTTTCCAAGTAATATTATGTACTCTTGCTGTAATCTAAAGACTGTGCTTTAAAGTTTGTCCTTTTGAATTAGGACATTAGGATACATGAAGAACTGAGAAAATTAGTTCTATTTAGAATAGAATAGAATAGAAATTTTTATTGGCCAAGTGTGATTGGACACACAAGGAATTTGTCTTGGTGCATATGCTCTCAGTGTACATAAAAGATACGTTCGTCAAGAATCATAAGGTACAACATTTAATGATAGTCCAGGTACAAATAAGCAATCAAATCATATTAGGAACCAGTCAATATAAATCGTAAGGATACATGCAACAAAGCAAACAAAATATAGTCGTTAGTGGGAGGAGATAGGTGATGGGAACGATGAGAAGATTAATAGTAGTGCAGACTTAGTAAATAGTTTGACAGTTTTGAGGGAATTATTTGTTTAGCAGAGTGATGGCATTCAGGAAAAAACTATTCTTGTGTCTAGTTGTTCTGGTGTGCAGTGCTCTATAGCGTTGTTTTGAGGGTAGGAGTTGAAACAGTTCGTGTCCAGGATGTGAGGGGTCTATAAATATTTTCACAGCCCTCTTTTTGACTCGTGCAGTATACAGGTCCTCAATGGAAGGCAGGTTGGTAGCAATTGTTTTTTCTGCAGTTCTGATTATCCTCTGAAGTCTGTGTCTGTCTTGTTGGGTTGCGGAACCAAACCAGACAGTTATAGAGGTGCAGATGACAGACTCAATAATTCCTCTGTAGAACTGAATCAGCAGTTCTTTGGGCAGTTTGAGCTTTCTGAGTTGGCACAGAAAGAACGTTATTTGTTGTGTTTTTTTATTATGTTTTTGATGTTAGGTGTCCATTTTAGATTTACTAAATTACATTAAGATTGATGTTGCAGGAAAATTAGGATGTGACTTGATTTTCTGGCTCCTTTAGCATCACTTTCTCAAAAACCTTCAAACATCCAAAACCTGAAATGTATTTTTTTAAAGTTTTTATTAAACAGTTTTACAAACAACATTAAAAACAACCACAAATACAACAACATAACATAACGCCCCATACCATATAAGCTCATTTTACAGCATTCCGTGTCGGTGTACATCGTTTGCTTTTGTAACTCTTACTTTCTTTAACTTATACTATTCTTATATTACCTATATCGTACATATATTTACATCTTAACATCTATCGTCTTATATCTATAATTCTATAATTCTAGTTGTATCAACCTAGCATCCTATTTCCGTTTGTCTATATATAGAAATAGAAATAGAAATATCTGTACATATCTTTTGATTTATGTTTGGCATACCTTTATCTGTTAGTTTTGCTTTTGTGTTCCAGCCAATTGTACCATTTGTTCCATATTTTATAATATTCCATGTCTCTCTGTCATGTATTTCCATTGTTAATTTGTTCATTTCAGCACATTCTAACACTTTTTAAATTATCATTGTGCTTGTAGAGGCTGTTTCTGATTTCCAATTTTGTGCATAAGTAATTCTAGCTAGTAATTCTAGTCGTTATATGAAGTATAATATATTGATTATTTTTGTTTATCTTTTCTTTTATAATCCCCAACAAAAACAATTCTGGTTTTAATTCTAATTTTTGTTCTATAATTTCCTCTATCCATCTTTGAATTTTCCTCCAATA
This sequence comes from Diadophis punctatus similis, assembly GCA_023053685.1. NCBI lineage: Eukaryota > Metazoa > Chordata > Lepidosauria > Squamata > Dipsadidae > Diadophis > Diadophis punctatus. Next base: position 66,418,490 of record JALIGW010000002.1, on the reverse strand, counting down.
TTTTTTTGCCTCTGGGCATGTGCACCACATGTGGTAGTAAGTCCCTTGATCGTATTTACATTTCCAACATTTTGCTGTTATATTTGACGACATTTTCGCCAATCTTGCCGGAGGTAGGTGCCATCTATAGAACATTTTATAAATGTTTTCTTTGTATGATGCTGCCATTGTAGGTTTATAGTTTTGGTCCCAAATTTTCTCCCAGTGTTCCAATTCAATCGTGTATCCGAAGTTTTGAGCCCAAATCACCATTACTTCTTTAACTATTTCCTCCTCCATTTTAATATTTAATAGGCAGTTGAGGTCATACTTATCATTTTAAATATCTTTAAAAAATTATTCCACTCTTAACATATATTCTATCGTAATTTTTCTTATATATCTAGCTAAGTATAAATGGATTACCAATATTCTATATATGATTAATAATAATAGGTTTACAGAAATTATAGCTTATGATATATATATTTACATCAATTAATCACTCTAATTTATCAACAATCAACTATCAATAATCACCTTCAAATCATAGACAATCATAGCATCAATTTCATCTAATACTTAAATTTATCCAATTTATATTCATTAAGTTCATACGATTTCCCACTGAGTTCTATTTCCACTTCTATTCAATTGGGGAAAGCTTTAGGTTTTTTTCTTTTATCATCATACAATAAAGTTTATAGTCCAATATACAATTTATAAAAATCTTTAAATTCAATATCCAACCGTCACATCCACAGATCGATTTTCTTCCTCTACTTCAAGTCTCTCTGAGATCTCCAATTTTATTTTTTCCTTCCCAAGATGTCATCCTTCCGTTCTTCACTGTCAGCCAACTCCTTCTTTCAGTCTCTTATTTATTTATTTATTTATTTATTTATTAGTGAGATTTATATACCACCTCACAGTGCAAGCACTCTCTAAGCGGTTTATATTTATATTGCCCCCAACAATCTGGGTCCTCATTTTACCTACCTTGGAAGGCTGAGTCAACCTTGAGCTGGTGAGATTTGAACCGCTGACCTGCGGATCACAGTCAGCTAAAGTGGCCTGCAGTACTACACTCTAACCGCTGCGCCACCTCGGCTCTTCCTTTCTCTGTCCTACGTTCTCAAATCCTTCTGTTTTCTTTCTCCACAATCTCCACTTTTTCTCCTCTTCTTCCTTCTCCCTCTTTTGCTGTCAAAACACTTTCTCAGTCCCTTTTCGCACTACCCTCTGTTTCAATCGTACAAACTTCTCTTTACTTTCTCCTCTCCCGCTACGTATTAGCCGCTTTTTAATCTTTTCGGAATCTCATTCTTTCACTTGCCTTTCTCAATTCACCTTTTCTCCATCGACACAGAGGATCCTCTACTTACTTTTCGGATTTCAGCATTTATTTCTTTTACACCGATACGTCTCACTGTTTTCTCTCTCTTTTCTTCCTCTTTAACAAGCGGACTGTCACGCCTTCGGATCGGCCATTAACAGGCTGATTTCTTTCTGATCCGAGGGACCCTCTCGCTCTTCCAGGAGATCGCCTTTCTCCCTTAGAGCTACGAAGTCTCCCCTCTCTACCGGTGCTCCCTTCAAGAGCTAACCTTCTCCAAAGGCCTCAGAAATCACGAAAAAGCATGCGAGCCGAACGGAGCCCCTTTGGCTTGCCCTGTTGGCTTGCTCTGCACCGGCGTGACATCACCACTGGAAGTCCCAAAACCTGAAATGTATTATTCTTCCACTGTTTTATTTTCTTTCAATAAAAGTGCTATTTTTATTATAGCTTTTCTTGTTTTTTCAGGTAGTGCGTTGGAAAAATCCTTGGCTATAAGTCAAGGTGGAGAACTCTATGAAGAATGGCTAGAGCTCAGAAATGGCTGTCTTTGCTGCTCAGTAAAGTAAGGATTTTTTTATTTGGTAAAATTGCCAATTCTAATATTGAGGATTTAAAACTATAGTCTACATTTCTCATGATGGAGGCCAATTATGCTAGGGAAGATCTAGTGTTGTACTATAGGTAGTCCTTGACTTACAACTACAATTGGGACCAGAATTTCCATTGCTAAGCAAGGAAAGTTGTTAAGTGAATTGTACTCAATTTTATGACCTTTTTGCCGTGGTGGTTAAGCAAATGACTGCAGTTGTTAAGTGTATCATGAAGTTGTTAAGCAAATCCAGCTTCTCTCATTGACTTTACTTGTCAAAAGCCAAATAGGAAGATCACAAATGGCGATCAAATGACCTTGGACCCTTGTATCTGCCTGATCTTTGTGTTTTAGCAAATTTAGCAAATCATAATAAAATTAAGTTCTTAAAATTAAAATTAAGGTTAGAATCATTTGTATTGCAAATTGGACCTATTTTAAGAGAATGGGTATTGATAAGTAGCTTCCTTTTTGACACTTTCTTCTAGAGCCGTGGTGGCGAACCTATGGCACGCGTGCCAGAGCTGGCACGCGGAGCCATAGAAGCCGGCACGCGAGGGTTCTCACCGGCAAACCGGAAGTGCGAAAAAACGCACTTCCGGTTTGCCGGTGTGCTGTTTTTTGCACTCCGGAGGGTTCAGGGAAGCTCCCTGAAGCTCCGGAATGCAAAAAACTACAAAACGGACAAACCGGAAGTGCACTTTTCTGCACTTCCGGTTTGTCCGTTTTGTAGTTTTTTGCATTCCGGAGCTTCAGGGAGCTTCCCTGAACCCTCCGGAGTGCAAAAAACAGCATACCGGCAAACCGGAAGTGTGTTTTTTCGCACTTCCGGTTTGCCGGTTTCATCGTTCCAGGCTCCGTTTCGTCGTTCCAGGCTCCGGTAAGTGGGCCTGTGCGGGAGTGGGGGTGTGTGCGCATGCGCAGGAGGCAGCATGGGGGGTGTTGTGCGCATGCGTGGGGGGAGGGAATGGGTGTGGGCATGCGAGCGCGCGCGAGCGTGCCCCCCCTTTTTCGGCACGCGAGCCGAAAAAGGTTCGCCACCACTGTTCTAGAGTAATGAATAATTTAGAGAAGATATAAGAGAACAGACAGAATGCAGAAACTTAGATATATGGAAGTAAACTTTTAAAATTAACATGAGTCTATAATTCATTGTAATTAATTATTTACAAATTAATTATAAGGAGATTTGCAATTAGTTTGTAAACTTATTTAATAAATAAGCTTGCAATCTATATTTCTGGATAGATTCGTGATTGGGAGATAATATTTTACCCACAACATATAGAATTTGATATAAATGTAACATAACAAAATAATGCTTGTTTGTTTAATTTTCTCATTAGAGACAATGGTTTGAAAGCAATTGAAAATTTGATGCAGAAGAAAGGGAAGTTTGATTACATTTTGCTAGAGACAACCGGATTGGCAGATCCAGGTATACAGGGAAATGGGAACGAATGTGAAACTCTTTTTTTCTGGAAAATATATTACATATGATAAAGATATATTGTAGGAGGTTTCAGTGCACTTCTGCTTTATAATACTGTATGTTCTGCTAATCTAGCTAGGATATAGTTCATAATTAGAATAATCACAGAACAAAGATAGGCAGAGTCAATTCTTCATTGTTTCCATCCCAACAACATCAAGGTAGTAAGTCAAACCCTGGAAGTGCTATATTTACTTATTAGAGTTTTAATCTGCCTTTGTTACTTGATAAGTAACTCAAAGAGATAAACATATATAATACTCCTTATTTCTCCTCCTATTCCTCACAACAACAACCCTGTGAGGTGGGTTGGGCTGGGTGAGAGTGATTGGCCCAAAGTCACCCAGCCGGCTTTCAGGCTTAAGGCAGAACTAGAATTCACTGTCTCCTGGTTTGTAGCCCAGCACCTTCACCTACTACACCAAACTAGCTCTCTTCTATACCAAAACCTCTACCTTCACCTACATAATACTATTGATAAGCAGCACTATCTGTGTAGCTAATCTTGAAAATGCTGACAGTATATTATAAATGGTTCATGAATTACTCCTGACTAAAGTCCACTTTCCCTGTTTCATCTAGTAGGGTCAAATCTTACTCAACATAATTTTGACAGCCAACTTTTTAGTCTGTTGCAACTAAAATTTAAAAGTACTTTAGAATCAGAATAGAGAATCTTTGGCCCTTTAGATATCGACAATGCCAACTTCTGTCATATCTTGCCATTTCTATAAAGCTGACAGGAGTTGGAGAGCAACAACATCAGAAGGGCTGTAACAGGCGTCCCCTTAATCTTCATTCTGTTAGAAAGTCAGTAGCAACAACGTTGTGCACAAAATAGGGTTGAACAATTCTGTTTACTTACTTACCTTTACTTCCTGAGAATTTCAGAATTGAACTTCAGGATTGTTAGGGACATTGACCAACTCAGGCATCAGGTTAACACTGAACCTCACCACAACTCAGTTTTATTTAAAAGGTAAGTAATTTTCCCAGTTGATATCGATACATGATCACCTATAAAACAGAGGAGGCCATAGTTCAGAAAATGGTGGATTTTTCAAAATTGAGGCATTTTACGTGGCCTCAAATGTATCTACGTGATGTTGGTCATCTTAGGATTTATTTTGCTACTTGCAATCATAATTCTTTTCAGCAAATCTTTCAGTACCTTTCAGCAAATCTTTTAGCATATAGATAGCCAGCTATTGTCCTATAGACTTCAGTGTTCCCATTGTCTCTGTCCTGGCAGGCTAGATACTTGCTAAATACTTGCCATCCTTTCATCTGGATTGGTTTTTCCATGCAGCTTTATAACCTCACTATTTTCAAATCTTTGCCTTTTCTAAATTATCCAACTTATTCTCCTATTCATTCTCTAAAATGTTTATGTTGTGTTTAAGGCACACGAACATAATTACTTTTAATGAATGTAGATATTTTGGTAAACAGCAGATACCTGTTGTCCAGGGGCGGGTTCCTAATTTTTTTACTACCACTCTGTGGGCATGGCTTATTTTGTGGGTGTGGCTTGCCGGCCATGTGACCGGGTAGGCGTGGCTTCTCAGACTGCTGAAGGGAGGGGAACTGAGATAGGTCCTGTCACCCATTCCCCCTCCCCTCAGCAGCTCGAGAAGCCTTGAACGTGCAAAAATGCCTAGGATCATCACCGCGCGTTCGTGGCTTCTTGGACTGCTGAAGGGAGGGGAATGGAGATAGCTCCTGCCGCCCGTTCTTTCAGCATCTCACGCGCTCCCTCAGCCATCCTCCCCTGCTTGGACTCACTGTGGGGTAGGAAGGCAGCGCATGCGCAGTGCCGGAAGCTCGGCTTCTGGGCATGCACAGAAGAAAAAATTTAAAAAATTTAAAAAAAATTTTTTTTAAAAAATGGCGGCGCCCAGGCACCGGCAACCGACCGCACCGGTACTGTGACATCACCAGCGGGCCGCTACCGGTGCTATAGAGTGGACCGCACCTGTAGGAACCCACCACTGCTGTTGTCATAAGAATTTGATTTAACTAAATAGCCACACAAATCACTTTGTGATTCATCATTGTATTCCCCAAATAACTAAATTACTTCCACATATAACCAGGTAATAGCATTAGACATGAATATAAAAGTGGTTGCATTGTATAGCATTTTCTGGTCCTGTTGTTGTCTACATTAATGTTTCTCAACCTCAGCAATTTTTAGTTGTGTGGACTTCAGCACCCTCTTTTATGCCAGAAAATAGGACACAGAATAATGGATTTAAATTACAGGAAGGATGATTGCAGTTGAAGGTACTGTAAAAGGAAATCCTAACAATAAGAGCAGTTCAACAGTAAAAGTCATTGGTAAAGTCAAAGTCAAAGCCTTTATTGTCATTGTACATCATGTATACAACAAATTTGGTTTAGCCTCTATTGGTGCAGTCCATACAAGAATACAAGACAATATGAATAATATAAAGAATAATCCTTTATATTAGTTAGGAAAAAAACTAGTCATATGTTTCCATATGTACGTCATATTCTGTGCAACATGTATATTACTTTGGTGTATGATCTTATATCATGGTATATACATATTACACATTACACTGGCACCAGTGAAATTCGTCATATTAATCTGTTTGTGGTGCTATATTGTGTTTTGGAGTCTGACAGCCCATGGGTAAAAGCTGTTTTTAAACCTGTTGGTCCGGCTGGCTATACTTCTGTGTCTTCTGCCCAATGGTAAAAGTGAAAAGAGACACTGGCCAGGGTGTGGATCATCCCTAAGTATCTTCCTTACTCTGCTGAAACAGCGAGACCTGGCGATGCCATCCAGTGGTGTTAGGGGCAACCAATGGTTTCTTGTGCCGAATTAATCACTCTCTGTAGTGCCTTCCTGTCCGCGGCTGTTAAACCAGCGTACCATACTGTTATACAGTTTGTGGGGACACTTTTTATCGTGGACCGATAGAAAGAAGTCATCAGCCGTTGTTCCACCTGATTTTTCCACAGGACTCTAAGAAAATGAAGTCTCTGTTGAGCCTTACTAACAACCAGGGACGTGTTGTTTTTTCCAGGTGAGGTCTTGACTAATGAGCACTCCCAAGAATTTAAAAGAGGAAATCCTCTCCACATGCCCCCCCCTTGATATACAGTGGGGCAGGTTCCTCTCTTTGCTTCCGGAAATCCAGCACCATCTCCTTTGTCTTGCTAATGTTTAGATGTAAGCTAGGAATGGTAGTGGATCTCCATCACTGGATATTTTCATGCATAGGTTAGAGCAGAATTCCCCAACCTTTTCGGCTTTGCGGACCAGCGGGGGGAGAGGGGATGGTCCTGTGCAAGCGGCGGGTAAGCGCACATGTGTGCACAACTCCATTTGAACAAGCGGCAGGCACGTGCTCGTGTGCTCGCCCGCTGCTCGTGCAAGTGGGGATGCACAAACGTGCTTGGCCACTGCTTCAGGCAGCCTGGTTGTGAACAGCTCACGGCCTAATAGTGGACCGTGGCCCAGGGGTTGGGGAGCCCTGGGTTAGTGGGCCATCTGCCTGATATGCTTTAAATTGGAATCCTTCAAGGAGCAGGATTATCTTGATAAACTAACACCCCCTTTCAACTCTGTAATAAAAATATTCTTTGCCATGAGTTTTCACTAAAAAAAATAATGAATGAAAGCTGCCTGAAGAACCCCAGAACCTTTTAAAATTAAATCTTAACTGTAGTTTAAAGTAAAAAAAAAATTAATTTTGGGATTCCAATTGTTTCATACTAAGGAGATTGAAATTCTCTGGTTCAGAGCTAAATGATAAGATACCCAGTTTGTTAAAGTGGTTGAGACACCAGGCTAGAAACTGGGAGACTGTGAGTTCCAGTCCTGCCTTAGGCACACAGTTAATTGGTTAATTTTGGCCAGTCCCTCTCTCTCAGAAGAAGGCAACAGCAAACCACTACCAAAAATTGCAGTTGCCAGGAGTCGACATCAGAGGTGGGTTTCAGCAGGTTCTGATCAGTTCTGGAGAACCGGTAGCGAAAATTTTGAGTAGTTCCGAGAACCTGTAAATACCACCTCTGACTGGCTTTGTCCCCATCTATTCTCTGCCTCCCGAGTCCAAGCTAATCAGGAGGAAATGGGGATTTTGCAGTAACCTTCCCCTGGAGTGGGGTGGGAATGGAGATTTTGAGTATCCTTCCCCTGCCACGCCCACACCCACAGAACAGGTAGTAAAAAAAATTGAAACCCACCACTGGTCGACATGTCTCAAAGGCATACACACACACACACACACACACACACACAGAGGACATTGATTTAGCTTTTGTTGTAAACAAATCTCATTTCAGTTTAGTTGGATACTATTAGGCATTCGAAGTAAAAAAATAATAGATACCTGGAAACTATTAGATGTTAAGGCCTTTGCTATGTCTTGCCTGAGTGATTACTATAAACCGTTGACAGGCGGTTCAGTTTTGACACCACTGATGCTTGGGAGGCTACATCTTAGCAATTCAGGTGGACAGCTTCGGATATTGAAACAGCTTCAGATGCCATTGTTTTATGCACGTCTTCTTCATTTTTTAAGACAGCCTTGACATCCGCTAGATTTGTGAGCTTTTGACAATACTTTAATTGTTCTCAAATTCTCACGGCCTTCATCTTGTGGCATTTGGATGTATTGAATCAGCTCACGTCAAAATAAATTGATTTCTTATTTTTCAAAAACTATCATTTTTCAACAACAGTTTTCACTGCTCTGTAAACGGCAGACTGTTTTCGTTGCTTTATAATAGTGATGTTTTCGTAGATGTGTTCAAAGACAAAATGAATATTGCTCAATTTCATTTCATAGTTTTTCTGCATTGTTCTTTACAGATAAAATCTATGTAAAAAGCTGTTGGTCACCAAAGATTCTAGCATGCTTGGAGCATTATAATTATGTTTTTATTACTGATGTTGCTATAGAGTAAGCCCAAAAATTGCTTTGTTTCATACTGATTGAAGTATATCTCTGCAGAAATGTTAATTCTAAAATAATGAAAAAACCAATTGTATGAATTCTATTGTAGGAAATAGAATTTATATCTGGTATTCTATTGTTTAATCCTTACTCTTTAAAATTCTACTAAACTAGAATGGAGTTAAGTAATTCATTGGAAGTACCTCCCATTATGATTTCTGTTGATATAAGAAAATGTCTGTAAATTAAACTGAGCATGAATTTTAAATATACAGAAAAGGACAAAAAGAAAAATTATTTTTTGAAAACTTTATAGTATATAATTAATGTTTATTAATATGTATCTTGAAAATGGAATACCGTAGGTTGATCAAGACGTTTTCTGTAAATGATATTTTCAGTTCAGTGATAACAATAGTCCTCAACTTACAACCACAATTGAGGCCAAAATTTCTGTTGCTAAGCAAGACAGTTGTTAAATGAATTTTGCCTCATTTTACAACCTTTCTTACCACAATTGTTAAGTGAATCAGTGCAGTTATTAAGGTCATAACACAGTTGTTTAGTGCAGGGGTCTCCAACCTTGGCAACTTTTAAGACTTGTGGACTTTAACTTCTGGGAGTTGAAGTCCACAAGTCTTAAAATTGCCAAGGTTGGAGACCCCTGGGTGAATCTGGGTTTTCATTGACTTGCTTGTCAAAAGGTGATCACATGACCCAGGGGACACGGCAACCGTCAAATACATGCCAGTTGCCAAATGTTGGAATTTTTATCACGTGACCACAGGAATGCTACAATAGTTGTAAATGTGAAAAAAGTTCATAAGTCGCTTTTTAAAGTGCCCTGGTAACTTCAAACGATCATTAAATGAATGGTTGTAAGTTGATCTATCTGTATATTCCTAAGCTACTTCTGAAGATTTGTTTATACCTAAAGTGAAAATCAAATGTTGTATATGTTTTAGAAGTATTCTTTCTTATAAAAAAAATGATCAAAACAAATAATTTATAATTTATTTTATAAAAAGTAATAATTTGTAAGCATTTATCATTTTGGTATATTCTACATGTTTTATTTGCTAGGTTCTGTGGCCTCCATGTTTTGGGTTGATGCTGAATTGGGAAGTGACATTTATCTTGATGGTAAGAAAATTAATATTTGAATATCGTGTGTGTGTATGTACACAAAGAGAGATCCTGAGATTAAATGAAACACAATTGTGTTCAAAACAATTTAGCTCAATGGGGGTCTTTAAGCTATTTAGATATGTTTGGATTTTTGAGAAAGCGTTGTGCATATTATCATAAAATGGCTGTGAGGCATGGGAAAATATTATACTGTCACAACATGTCAGAAGATATTAAACTGATGAATCTTAAATGTAGATTTTGCTCCTTTCCACCAACTGTTTTCTTTACTAAGAAAATACTTATTTCACATCTCAGAAGACAAAGCAATTCACCTCTTATTAAATTTTTATAACTTAATTCTACAAGTAAGGAAATTTTCCCAGATTGCTTTCTTTCTTTCACACAAAGAAAATATACACAAACCACATGGCCAGCATATGGTTTAATTCAGATTTTCCCTCTTCATTTGTCTCAGGATTATCTCCTCTAAACAAGGATTGGCTCTCTTCCTATGGAACAGCCAACTCTGTACATTCAGACATGCAGCTAACCACTCCATTCATTATAGAAACATATTCAACCCTTCCCTTCCCTCTTCTCCTTACTTGCAGTAGCTTCTTAGTTTTTTATTTTGGGTTATTTGATTGAAAGGGAAGAAAATTGATTGATTGGAAAGTCCCAGTTTATTGCCATCTCCTCTTGTTTCTTTTTGGAAAACGTTCTGGATTTCTTTGGAGCCATGAGACATATACTGTAGGAAGAGGAAAAGGCAAGATTTTTCTGCTTTCCAAAAGTTCAAATTCAAATCGTTTTTACTATTCATGAAAGTGCCTACAATAATTTTTTTAATTACTGTATTTTTCGGAGTATAAGACACACCTCTCCCAAAGGCTGAAAATTTGGGTTTATACTCTGAATGTAGCTTTTTAAAGCTATTTTTCAGCCCTAATGAGGTGCTAGCGAGTGAAGCAATCTTCTGCGGTTTGCCTGCTTTTCTCATTGCTGCTCCCTCTGACGATCAGCTGTGCTTTAGAAGCTGTTTTTTTATCCCCAACCAGGGGATAAAAAGTGTGTGCGCTCCAAACCAGCGAAATAATGCACTGAAGCTGACCAGACTAAGGCTAGCCAGATGAAAACCTGGTAGGCAGAATTCCCCCCTCCCCTGTTTTCCTCCCCAAAAACTAAGGTGCGTCTTATACTCTGAAAAATACGGTAACCTTAACATCTAAGGAAATGTTTTGAAGGGTTATTGCATCTTAGGTCATTTATTTTCTTAATCCCATGTAAATATGTAAGACATCTGTGAATTATATTGGTATTCTTCAAATCAAGACTCTTCCTTTCTTCTTTAGGTATAATATCTGTTGTTGATGCAAAGCATGGGCTACAGGTAACATAAGATGGTTATTGTCAGTTACACAGCAAAGAAAACAAACTGATGATTTTTGTATGCCTAATAAACTAGGATGCTTGACTATGTGTGTCTCTTAGAGAAAGTCCTTTACTTACCACTGTAATTGAGCTGGGAATTATGGTTGTAAATTGTAGGTAAATGGGTCACCGTGTGATCACACCTTATTTTATGACCTTTTTTGCAGCAATTGCTGCAGTCATTAAGTGAATTTGTTTTCCCCAATGGGTGCTTTTTACTGGACACTAGAAGTAAATGACAGGAACTGACAAAAAAATGGCAAAAATCACAGTCACATGATCCCCGGTTACTGCAAATGGATATAAATGCTAGCTGGTTGCTAAGTGCCCAATACACGATCATGTGATTACGGGGTGATGGTGGTGTTGCAGCCAGAATTTTGAAAATGAGTAATAAGTGATTCTAGGGAGATCTGAATGGTCACTAACTCAGGACTAGAAATTTGTGGGAATCTGAGCAGTTAACTACTGTACATACATTTATTTATATCATGATTTGCCATACCAGAATGGGTTTTAAGATTCATGCAACATGAATAAATCATCTGGTTTTTTTATATGACAATAAATATACTTAGATTAATTGTTTTATATACTGTATAAGGAAGTATTTCTAAAATTGACATTTAAAAAAACTTGCCAAAAGTTTTTGAAGTAATAAATGTATAATGTTTGATATCTTTGGAATGCAATCCGCCGGGCGTTATTCAATCAGCAAAAATGTAAAGAGCTTGACACATTGCCGGTTAGATGGCAGCCTTTACATTTTCTCAGTCATACGCCAGATAAATAACTTTCGCTTTGTGTAGGGAATTTGCGATCTTGTCCAATACCTGTGGTTTCAAAGCCTGACCTTTGCCTTGGCATATGATTAAAAACCATCCGGAGGCCATACAAGTGATGACACTGGGATAATAGGTAGCAATTTAGAAGTGTCATGCTTCGGGGATCCAACCTAGTCCATGTGAAGCTGAGAAATTGTACCCTGTGGCTAGCAAGCCAAATTGAAACTGAAATGGTAATTGATATCATGGACTATCACTCTAATGGGATTGTCACCTAGGAATCTGAAATATTCATGTTTTAATCTAAAGGCGAATGATTGGACAGCTTGCATTGACAGGTCACAACACTGAGGACTTAAACCAGGGATGCTGTTCTTTTTAAATGTACAAAGCTTGACAGTGTTTCATGGAAAAGAATCGGTGAAAAGAAAAGAAAAAGGTCAAAAGAGAGTTCTTGTGCTATTGTACATCCTTGTCAAGATATTTAATCAAAAAATTCTTTTGAAACTATTTTTTTTTCCAAATTTGCAATACAGATTAAAAATATTTGCAGCTGCATTCAAATCACTTCTCAACCTTTTTGGCCAACATCAAGTCTGTTCAAAGAACCTTTCTGTTCCATGTTTCTTTTTCTTCTTTTCCTTGAAATAATATATTACACTGGAAGCATCTATATTGCCAGGGTAGTATCGGGGTAAGGTGCTGAACTAAGACTGGGCAGGAGGAGGTTCAAGACCATGCTTAGCCGTGGAGGCACTTGGAGCCACCAACCAGAGGTGGGTTCCTGCCGGTACACTCTTACCTGTCGGTCGCCGCAGAGCCGAAGAAGCTGGTGGCGTTCGCGGCGCGGGGTTCCCCCACCCGCTTTCCCCGCCCGCCTGGATGCCGCCATTTGCGTTCTTTTGCCCTCTGCGCAAGCAGAACGCTTTGCGCATGCGCAGAGGGAAAAAGAACGCAAATGGCGGCGTCCAGGCAGGTGGGGGAAGCCCCGCGCTGCGAACGCCACCAGCTTCTTCGGCTCTGCGGCGACCGACAGGTAAGAGCGTACCGGCAGGAACCCACCTCTGCCACCAACTCTTCAGCACAACGTACCTCAAAGATTTCTTTGTAAATAAAGTGAAGGGAGATCCCTGTATAAGTCATCCAGAGTTCTTGAAGGAAAAGAATATAAATTTAACAAACTAATATTCAAATTAAGTGTTTAAATACCGTAGCAGTGCTTAACATGAATACAGGTAGTCCTCAACTTAACAACAGATCATTTAGTGACCATTCAAAGTTACAACAGCACTTAAAAATGTGACTTATGACTAGTTTTCACACTTCTGGCTGTTGCAGCATCCCCATGGTCACATGATCAAAATTTGACCGCTTTGGCAACTGGCATGTATTTATGACAGTTGCACTGTCCTGGGCTCATGTGATCATCATTGCCAGCCGGCTTCCAATGAGCAACGTCAATGGGGAAAGCCAGGTTTGCTTAACAATTGCGTGGTTCACTTAACTAATGATTTGCTTAACAACCCATGGCAAAAAAGGTCCTAAAATGAGACACCACTTACTTAACAACTGCCTTGCTTAGCAATGGACATTTTGGATTCAATTGTGGTTGTAGGTTGAGGATTACCTATAATTGTGAAGTGCTAGTGGGTGTGTAACTACTAGTATTAGTCCAGGACCATTGACAGCTAAGTGAATGGATTATGACAGTCTAACACATGGGTGTCAAACCCGCGGCGTCACGTGACGTATCGCAACGTTTTCCCCCTTCATGGAGCTGGGGTGGGCATGGCCTGAGCGTGACACATCCAGTCCGTGGACCGCCAGTTTGACACCCCTGGTCTAACAGAATGTATCTCAAGCAGATAAAACAATGAAATATAGGTACCTTTATTAGGTTTTCTGTGAACACTCAGAACTCTTCCTGTCAGAAAGCACCCTCAGAATTTTTGCTGTAAATTTAAAAAAAAATCAAAGTTATTAAAACACAGATTAAAATTTCTACTAATGTTATAATTATAGACAGAATTAGCAACATTAGTCTCAATTCATTTGAACTGAGTATAATATTTGTCAGGGCCACTGACAAATAGAAGCAGATCGAAGGCAGCTGCTATTTTAAGTACGATTATATATCTGTTTGGGAGTTTTTCTCTTTTCGCTTTTCTTCACCTGATGCTTGAGACTGAAACATGAAAAACAGTTAATTATATTCCAGATATTTTCTGCATAATGTGTACTCTGTAAATATCAGTGATTCAGTTTACAACACAAAATATTCCGCTTTATAATGGTATTTTTGAATCTTTTTTTCCAGCATCTAAAAGAAGAAAAACCAACGGGCCTTATTAATGAAGCTGCTAGGTATTGGTGTATTGCAGTTTTTTCTCTCTAAATCTTACAGTTGGTTTAATGGGAAGTGCATAAACAGTAAACAGCTTTGGATCATTTAGGAACATTACTAGTTGAAAGTTCAATTAGTAGATCCAATTCACTTGCTCTGTATTTGTTTCCTGAATGCCTCTGTTCCTCTGTGGTATCCCATAGAAGTAAAAGTTATTTCCTGTATTTTATGTATTTATTTTTATTTCTTCAATTCACATAACTGTCCATCTCACTACATACATGGCTTTAGATGGCTCAGAGTTAAAATAACAAAAAAACAAAACCGATTTACAGTACAGCCTTAGTGCTTTGAAATCAAGTAAATGATTATTATTTAAATTTGCAGTGGAATTTGTTTTATTTTTGCATGAGCACTATAATGTAGTCCTCCTGAAAGATAAATCAAGGTGATACTTGAGTTAGTAAGCACACAAATACTTTGTGTTGACTTATTTTCTTTGTTTTTCATTTATTCATTTTTCTCTAGGCAAGTGGCCTTAGCAGATCTTATCATCATCAATAAGGTAGACTTGGTTTCACAAGCTGAACTGATGAAATTAAGAACAGCTGTTTGGTAAGCATGCATTTATTTCCAATATCTATTTCAAACATTTTATACTGTCCTTTTACTTAAAAAAAACCCCTCAGAAATCAAAACAAGTACAATTAAAAGAAATTTAGAGATTTACATTGCATTTCAACTACCTAATCATTTAGGTCAGTGTTTCCCAACCTTGTCAACGTTAAGACATTTGGACTTCAATTGACACGTTGACTGGAGAATTCTGGGATTTGAAGTTGATTCATCTGGGGAACCTGGGCTGACAGGAACAGAGGTGAAACGTGGTTCTGGTAACAGCAATGCTTCATTTTGAACTTCAGCACCACAGGCAACAGCAGGAGAACAAAACAGAACTTGCCATCTGACAGCTCCTTTTATAGTTGAGCTGTCAAACTGATAACCAATCAGGACGCCCCATTTTCCCACTTGCTGGCTGCTTGCGTCTTAGCCAATCAGGCTCGACTTGCAGCCGGCTTGGGCTTTTTTGGCGTCGTCGTAAGTCTGTGGACTTAACAGAAGTCCTCATATCTTACAGTTGACATGGTTGGTAAACACCGATTTAGGTGACCCACGCAAAAGCAGTAGAAAAATAGGCAGCTTTTCACCTGAGAAAGGGTATTTTGTTTTGTTTTTTGGTCTTCAGGCACTAATGAGTTCAGCAAGATAAAATGGCTCCTCGGGAATTTGGTTGAAATATTTATTGTTGTTTTCTTATTACTGTGGCTACAGGAGCAGTAGATTACATGGGATCAAAAGAGTGCATTTGATTTAATTATTTAATTGTCAGGTATTTATTTAAATACCTTCTCTTTAGATTTACAACGTTTTACTTGCTGTAGGCTTGACGTTTTGTATGAAGTGAAGCTGCTAGAACAAAGATTAGTTGTAGTCTCCGCTACAGTTTAATGAAGTCAGGAAGCTTTTGACTAAGGCAGAATTATAAGCACTGTCATCAATCATCTGTTAATCCTTTATTGGGAGAAAAAGATGATTTTGAGGCTCTAATGCCCAGATATTTCTTCTTTGACAATAGAGCTGGATTCTGCAGTGTGGAGGACTCTGCACTCAGGGACTCAGGGAGTAGGGCGGCATATAAGAACACTAAATAAATAAATAAAATAAATACTGAAACTGAAATCCTATGTTTCATTTGTAAGCCACTCAGAGTGGTCTTATCAGTGAGAAGAGCATATAAATTTAATAAACAAACAAACAAACAAATAAATAAATAAATCCAGGTTAAGGACATAAACTGGATTATAGGATTGACAGGCCACATGCAGCTTAGTTGTACTGCTGTGACCAATGTGGTAACTTTAACATTTGGGGTACAATATGATTTCAGAAGTTCCCTGACTGAGAAATTAAGTGGGCAGCCCTATGCTGTAGTTCCAGTACCCATTTTTCTCTCTCAGAGCAACTCTGGACCTCCCTTTTTTGCCCTTAATCCTACAACTTTCCTGTGAAAGCGAGACGATACTCTTTTAACTTTTATATATTTTTAATTATTGTATTTTATTGTATTTATATTGTTGTAATGGATCTGAATATGTTGTGAGCCGCCCAGAGTCCCTAGGGAGTTGGGCGGCATACAAATCCATTTAATTAAATTAATTAAATTAAACTCCCACCAACACCAAAGGCTCACCCATTTTCAACATTATCATGACATCATCAAGCCCTTCCATAACCTTCAGAAGCCAAACAGTTTTATAAACTATGAAGCATAGTTCTTGAGTCCAAAGAAGTTATCCCTCTCTGAGCTGAGAGATTATATGAAACTGTAGGATTCCCATTTTCTAATTTTCTTTTCAAACAGCAGATTTCTTTCAGATCCAAAATTCCGACAGTTAAATAAATCAGAAAATTGGATAGATTGGGGAAAGCTTCATTGTGTCTATAAGCACCAGTATACCTGCAAATATTTTTTGGTGGCAATCGGTCTCCCTGCTATGCCAGTCCTATAAATCCTCCTCTGTCTTACCTAGCTATGAATCCAATTTAATTAGAAAAAGAAGCAAGAAATCTGTAGAAAAAGAAAACTATTTTTTTTTCTCCAGAAGAAGAACCCTGTGAAGTAGATTGGCTGGCAATGAGTGACCAACCCAAAGGGATCCACCAAACAACATAGATGAGTTGAGTTTTGAGCCCTAGTCTCCTCAGCAAAAGTTCAGGAGTTAATCATTGTATTACACTGGCTCAATACAGAACAATCATCTTGGAGGATTTGTGCAAAGATGACATTTCTCTATGAATCTCTAAAATTTTCAGTGATTCTCAACCTTTCTAATGCCATGACCCACGCCCTGCCCCCAACGCAACCCACACCGCCGCTGTGCCCGCCGCCGCGACCCACACTGCCGCCATTTGGGTTCTTTTACCCTCTGCGCATGCGCAAAGCGTTCTGTGCATGCGCAGAAGGTAAAAGAACCCAAATGGCGGCGTTCGGGCGAAGTCTCCCGACCCCTGTAAAAGGGTCGTTCAACCCCCAAACGGGTCGCGACCCGCAGGTTGAGAACCGCTGCTCTAAATTATCATATGAGGCAGTTGATCTGCCTCTTTGAGGGTTCTTCTTGCAGGAACTTGAAATCAAGCATTGCCTGTAGCTATTTCAGTTTTTTGGAAAGTCCTCCCTGCTGGATTTGAGGAGCATTTGAAAACACGCCCTTTCGAGTTTGGTTTTCCTGTTGAACATTTTAAATTAAAGTTTAATTAATTCTAGAAGTTGTGGTTTTATATTTTAATTAAACTTTCAGAAAACCTTGTTAATTCATAATATGTAAAGTCTATTACTGTTTTTGCAGGGATCAGATTAAACATAGGCATTTATGTCAAGTGGATTGTAAATTATTTCTGATCATAAGTATTATATCGTTTTTCTTCTCTTCTTCAATAATGTTAGCGCAATAAATGGAGTTGCCAACATCTTAGAAACTCAGCGCTCAAGGTAATTAAAACAATGCTAAATTAACTACTTTTTCCTGCTATTGTGAATAATATACATTCATCTGAAAAGTTTATTTTATTCAGGAAGTCAGGCTACACAGGCAGTACCCAATCAGTTTATATTTTAATCTGACATTTAATTTAATCTGACATTTAATCTGTCCCTGCCTGTTGCTGAGGCTTAAAAAAAGAATTGCTTGGTGTCAGTGGACTTTAGGTGCCGTGGACAAAATCTGAATTCAGACTGCTCTGGCAAAACAGTAGACTTGCCCACTGTTTAGCAAATCATTCTGGACAATATTTATATTCTTTATGCAAAATATGCATAATTTTCTATAATTACATACTTTTTATTTCATATACCGTATTTTTTGGAGTATAAGACGCACCTTTTTCCTCCCTAAAAGTGGCTGAAAATTTGGGTGCGTTTTATACTCTGAATATAGCTTTTTCGGAGCTTTTTTTCCAGCCCTAACTAGGTGCTAACGATCTTCCCAGCTCTTACTGGCTTGCAGGCTTTTTCATTGTAACTCTCTCCGAAGAATGTTTTTCCAGCCCTAAGTCTTTGCAGAATTTTTTTTCATTGCTCTACTTGCTCCGAATAAGTTTTTTTCTAGCCCTAACCAGGTGCTAACGATCTTCCCAGCTCTTACTGGCTTGCAGGCTTTTTCATTGTTACTCTCTCCGAAGAAGGTTTTTCCAGCCCTAAGTCTTTGCAGGGTTTTTTTCATTGGTCTACTTGCTCCGAATAAGTTTTTTTCTAGCCCTAACCAGGTGCTAATGATCTTCCCAGCTCTTACTGGCTTGCATGCTCTTTCATTGTTACTCTCTCCAAATAAGGTTTTTTTAAGTCCTAACCAGGGGATAAAATAATGTGCTGAAGCTGCTGCAAATAAGTTTTTTTCTAGCCCTAACCAGGTGCTAATGATCTTCCCAGCTCTTACTGGCTTGCAGGCTCTTTCATTGTTACTCTCTCCAAATAAGGTTTTTTTAAGTCCTAACCAGGGGATAAAATAATGTGCTGAAGCTGACCAGACTAAGGATGTTAACCAGATGAATACCTGGTAGGAAGATTTTTTCCTATTTTCCTCCCCAAAAACTAAGGTGCGTCTTATACTCCGGTGCGTCTTATACTCCGAAAAATACAGTATGTTTGGCTATACAGATACTCCCATCTGGTCCAAAAAATAGAGGTTTTAGTGAATCGAGATTTATTTATTATTTATTTATTTAATTTATTTATTTGTCAACAAGTGCAAGGAAACAGGACACATGAAAAAATGGCACAAATAAATGGATATAAAGAAGCAAAACATAGCCATAAACACATAAAACGAGTACATACAAATGGGTACCAGTAGAACAAGGACGGTAGGCACGTTGGTGCGCTTATGTACGCCCCCTCAGGGATCTCTTAAGAAACGTGTAAGGTTCACGGTAGACAGTTTAAGATAAAAGGTATGGGGGTTAGAGTTACTAACAACAGGATCGGGTAAAGTGTTCCAGACATTTACTACTCTATTGCAGAAGTCGTATTTTCTGCAATCAAGATTAGAGCGGAATACATTTAGTTTGTATCTATTGATAGCCCTAGTGTTATTGCGGTTGAAATTAAAGTAGTCGTTAACAGGTAGGACATTAAGGTAGATGATCTTGTGTACTAAGCTTAGGTCGGAACGTAGACGGCGTAGTTCAAGGTTATCCAGGCCTAAAATTTCAAGTCTACTGGAATAAGGAATTTTATTGCAAGCAGAGGAGTTGAGTACTCTTCTTATAAAATACCTCTGGACCCTCTCTAATGTATTAATGTCCAAAATACAGTGTGGGGTCCAGGCAGGTGAGCAGGATGGTAGAACATATTAATGTGAATTTGTGTGTGTGTGAACATGTGTACGCTTTCAAGTCAGGTTGACTTCTGGCGACTGCCTGAACAAGTTACAGAAATTGTTTGCCATTTATTTCCTCCTTCCTAAGGCTCAGAGAAAAGTGGTTGACCCAAGGTCACAACTGTCTGAGTTCCTAAGGCAGGGTTAGAACTCAGTCTCCTGTTTCTAACCTAGTGAGAGCATATGATTAGATATAATATACCGTATTTTTCGGAGTATAAGACGCACCTTTTTCCTCCCTAAAAGTGGCTGAAAATTTGGGTGCGTCTTATACTTCGAATGTAGCTTTTTTCCCCAGCCCTAACTAGGTGCTAACAGATCTTCCCAGCTCTTACCTTGCAGGCTTTTTCATTGTTACTCTCTCCAAAGAATGTTTTTCCAACCCTAAGTCTTTGCAGAATTTTTTTTCATTGCTCTACTTGCTCCGAATAAGTTTTTTTCTAGCCCTAACCAGGTGCTAACGATCTTCCCAGCTCTTACTGGCTTGCATGCTCTTTCATTGTTACTCTCTCAGAAGAAGGTTTTTTTAAGTAATAACCAGGGGATAAAATAATGTGCTGAAGCTGACCAGACTAAGGACGCTAGCCAGATGAATACCTGGTAGGCAGATTGTTTTCCCCTATTTTCCTCCCCAAAAACTAAGGTGCGTCTTATACTCTGGTGCGTCTTATACTCCGAAAAATACGGTATATTCTTCTGTTAACATTTGATGTGCTTTGTTCCTTCCTGAATTAGTACATTAGAAAATATGTAAAGTGCAAGTACTGATGTTTACAACTTCTATTATTAATTAGCAATATCTAAAGGGCTACATATTCCTATCCAGCAATATACAGGCAGTCCTTGAAATACAACCGTTCGTTTTAGTGACTGAACACTAAGTTAAAACAGCATTGTAAAAGCAACTTATGATGGTTTTTCACACTTACAACCATTATAGCATCTCCATTGTTACATGATCAAAATTTGGGCACTTAGCAACTGGCATGTATTTATGACAATTGCACTGTCCCGGGGTCATGTGATCACTATTTGCAACCTTCCCAACTGGTTTCAGACATGCAAAGACAATGGGATAAGCCAGATTTGCTTAACAACTGCATGATTCCCTTAACAATTGCAGAGATTCCCTTAACAACTGTGGCAAAAAAAAGGTTGCAAAATGCGACAAAACTCACTTAACAACTGTCTTGCTTAGCAGCAGAAATTTTGGGCTCAATTGTGATCGTAAATTGAGGACTACATACTGTATGGTACATTTAAATGTTAGCAAATTTTTAAGCACTGCATTATAAGAATTCAGAATGTAATGATAACTTAATTAGATCTCGTTATCAATTGCATTTTTGTTTTGGGAAATGTTTAAGGCTTTGCTTATATCAATTGCTACTTAGGGGTTGAGAATAAAAAGAAAGGCTGTTAAATATTTGATATACTATTTTTTATTGATGTACTTTTTTTTAAACTAACTAATTAAATTTATACACTTTAGCTTTAATCAATTTAGCAAAATTAAATTTAAATTAATAAAATATAAAAACCAGTAACATTATTTAATTACTTGAGAGACATTCTATAGTTAATAAAATTCTATTTGCTTTGTTACATAAACTCTACTCAGTTTAATTATAAATGTACCTGGTTGTCCAAGGGTACAGTAACAATGTTTTGAACTATCTGGTGGGGATTGAATGGCCAGCTAAGGGTTGGACTAGATAATGTATTACCGTATTTTTCGGAGTATAAGACGCACCAGAGTATAAGACGCACCTTAGTTTTTGGGGAGGAAAATAGGGGAAAACAATCTGCCTACCAGGTATTCATCTGGCTAGCGTCCTTAGTCTGGTCAGCTTCAGCACATTATTTTATCCCCTGGTTAGGACTTAAAAAAACCTTCTTCTGAGAGAGTAACAATGAAAGAGCATGCAAGCCAGTAAGAGCTGGGAAGATCGTTAGCACCTGGTTAGGGCTAGAAAAAAACCTTCTTCAGAGAGAATAACCATGAAAGAACCTGCAAGCCAGTAAGAGCTGGGAAGATCGTTAGCACCTGGTTAGGGCTAGAAAAAAACTTATTCGGAGCAAGTAGAGCAATGAAAAAAAATTCTGCAAAGACTTAGGGCTGGAAAAACATTCTTTGGAGAGAGTAACAATGAAAAAGCCTGCAAGGTAAGAGCTGGGAAGATCTGTTAGCACCTAGTTAGGGCTGGGAAAAAAAGCTACATTCGAAGTATAAGACACACCCAAATTTTCAGCCACTTTTAGGGAGGAAAAAGGTGAGTCTTATACTCCGAAAAATACGGTAGGCGATATGATATACAATGTTCATTCAGTCTAATGCAAATAAAGTTCTTGTGTAATTTTTCTTATCTAAAGACGCTGGAAGGCATATGATCTAATCCTGTATTGACTTAGATCTATCGGATTATTACACTCATTTTTCCCCTATATAACTTGTTCTAGAAAATATTTTTCCAAACAGTATACACAAATTTATAACAGAGATAACATTTACAACAGGTTGCAAAGAACCTTGTAGGTATCACTTATGAAGTGCAATACACTCATATTTTGCCTGACAGGAAAACGTTATGAAACAATTTTTTTGTTACTTACTCACCAGATGAATACTGCATTTCCAAACATTTTAATCCCATTAACAGGTCCATTGATGCAATTTCATTAGAAATTCAGATCTGCTCCAGGCTGGAGGACTTACGTCCTGCTGCTAAACAGTTGCTTTATGAACATTCTTTTCTGTAGTGACTGTCATATTGGCTTATACGGATTATAGTCTTTGTCATTCTTTCTTTGGTTGAGTTAGGAAGGTGGAGTGGAATGTGTGAAATAGTTTCAGCAACTTAACACTGAGTCTTTCTCAATCTTGGCAAGTTGAAGATGGGTGGACTTCAATTCCCAGAATTCAGAATTTTAATTGAATTCTGGGAGTTGAAGTCTACCCATCTTCAACTTATTCTCTAACTTAAAAGCTCCCTGAATCAATACTATAGCTTTTCTTAGAGCGCTATTGCCTGTTTATCGATCATAATTATTCTGCCAGCATGACATATTGTAAAATGTAGTAGTATTAAATTTAGATTTTTAAAAAGGTCTCTACCTTCAAAACTAGCATTAGAAATTGGGGGTGTTTGGGGATGACGAACCATTCATAAGTGCTAAGGATATTGTTAAAGTGTCCACAGTGAAGGTAATTTCTAGACTTTGCTTTTTAAAGTCAAAAGTCGGTTTAGATATTTCTGAACAAACTTTGGAATAAGAGAAGTGTCAGTGTTGTAACGACTATGCTGTGCAAGTATCCTGACAACAAAGAATTGTTGAGGGCTCTGAAGTTTCTTACATTCCCACAAATTTAAGAGTTAAAGTAAGCCATCCCTGCAATGCTAGAGCAACTGAGGTTCCATGTGATCCTGAATGCTTGGCTTTCCAAATTAGCATAGAGATAAAGGGGAGGAAGATGTAGAGAAGATACACAGAAAGATATCCACTTTCCAAAAGTTTTTCAAGAATTCCCCAAGTATTCAGAGAGGCTAACCAGAAAGAATAAAAGGAAACAGTGGAGAGGAGCAGTCACAGGAAAATACCATTGAGCAAGAGGCAGTCTTAGTATATCCATAAAGTGCTTTTAAAAGACATAATTTTATTTTTTTCTCATTATCATTAGCTAAAAGTCTGTGCACGAAGAAACTGTATCATACATTTCTTCCAGAAGGTATAGAAGTTGCAAGTACAGACCTTTTGATATTACTAAAATTTGATGAAAAAGAACCACATACTGTATGGCTGTAATACACAGAGCAAAATTTTAGAATTGTAGCCCTTCAGTGTTCACATGATGACTCCAAATTAGCATATGTCTCACTTTCCATATTCAACCACTTTCTGCATCCAAATAAAAACAGTAACGTTTTTGAAAATAAGAATGATAATACTGAGTACTGAACCTTTAGTCTTATTACTTCCATGGGGTTACCTTTCTTGTCTTTTACATTTTTCTCCCACAACAGATTCTAAAAGAGATAAAAATGATAGGAAGAATTATACATTCATAATAAAATAAACTTCTTGGGGGGGAAAAGCCAAGGTTTTTTTTCCAAATGGTGTTTCTTTTTTTAAAGTGAAAGATGCGTTAGTCTATAAAGAAAGTATAAAATAAGTAATTTGGATTTTTCATGCAAATAATACAGCACTTACTTGAATAAACACATTTAGGTCTTCTTCGGTTGCACTTCCTAGCACTTCAAAAGTAGATGTAACAATACTCTGAAAATTGATAGATAAAAATTGCTATATTCTGTTTTTAGTAAAAGCAAAATATGTTCTATTGATAAAAATTCTATATTAGTAATCCATGGAATCTGCAAATTAATGTAATGCAATACAATGTGATGCAATGCAATGTATGTAATATTACATAAAAAATTAATTTACATATTTTTTGAACTATATATTTGATGATCATATAAATTTCTTTCCATAATAAATTGGAAACATTTAGAATCCTAAATGAAATAACTAAATGCACACATACTTTCACTGCTTGCCTATATATAGCTATAATGGAGCCATCTTCTAATGTGGTCTCTCATTTTCTGGCATTGACAAACCATAATTGAACTGACACAGTTCCAAATCATGTTACCAAAGAATCTCACTTAGTAGTATAATATATTGCTACACAAGCCTTTTGAGACAGGTATAATTACCAACACAGGAACATGTAGCATACATCAAAATGAAGCTGGTCCTCTGTGGATCACATCCTTACTTCTCAACATAGTCACCGTTTCTCTCAATAGCAATGTTCCACCTTCGAATGAGAGCATGTATCCCTGCCTCGTAAAATGTTGTTGACTGTTCTTTGAGCCACTTCTTCACTGCAGTTTTCACTTCCTCGTCACTGGAATAATGTTTGCCTCTCTGTTGCGGGGGAACGCCACCCGTCCCCTTCCGGTCAGGTTTATTGTTTTATATATCTTGGTAGCGATTTGTGTTTAATTTTCCTTTTTATATCTCCCTGACCAAGGGTTGCACCCTCTGTTTCACATCTCTCTCTTTACAGGCTTGCTTTTTACTTCTTCTTCAATATCTCTAAGCTCTACAGGAATGTTTGAGATTTGCTTTATGTGTGGAATAGACAGACATTGACTCGTTTCTTTAACAAACTAGTAAACGGTTTATTTAAATACAACTTCTCAGTAATTGTCAAGCGAATTTGTTACAGCCACAAGCAGCTTATTTAATTCTTTCTTCTTCTTTTCTTCCTCTCAATAGACTGTCCTTGCTTTCCTGACTAAATCTAAGCAAATCCAATTCTTCTTTGTTTCTAGGCCTATAGATAAGAGCACGTTTATTTATTTATTTATTTATTTATTTGGTTTTCTTATATGCCGCCCAACTCCCGAAGGACTCAGGGCGGCGTACAACAGAAAAAATACAAGAATAACCAATTTATAAATAATACCGTTTATCTCTATCTACAGATTACTCGATATATCAATCAATCTTGTTCCCTGACCCTGACCCTGGCTCCTGCTTCCCACAGGAGGAGAACTGCCTAAGGCCTATATTCTCTCCTGTCAACTTCCCTCTTGGACAGTCAAATTCAGGCAGAGATTCTCTATAAATCTTCCCTTTTTGGAAGTCACACACAGAGCTCCTCAGCTCTCCACACTAAGCCTTCCCTCCTGGGATTCACCACATAACAGAGCTTCCCTCAGCTCTTCACAGCACTCCTCACTAAATCCTTCCCTCCTGGAAGATCACACAAAACAGAGAGCTTTCTTCAGCTCTTCTCACTAATACAGACAGAGAGCTTTCTTCACAGCTCTTCTCACTAATACAGACAGAGAGAATGGTTGCAAAGTATGGCTGAACATAAGCTATCTACCTCACACATTCTCCAATAAAGAAGGCAACTAATAGGCAACACCGCCCGCAGAGACAAAAACATTCCCTTCAGGCAAAACAGGAAAGGTTGCCCCTCTCTTGCCCAAGAATCAACTTGCATGAAGAAAGCAGAGAGTTAAGACTGGTACCGAGGGCAGAGTTTTTCTTTTTTCTGACCTATCATCCAGTCCATCCAGGCAGATGGGGGTTGAATCTGTCAGAAAGTATTCAAATCCAAAATCTAATCTCCTACTTTTTATTTCCCATCTCATTATTACTTGAGCTGTGGTGATGAAGTAGTTAGAATGCAATATTGCAGGCTAATTCTGCCAACTGCCAGCAGTTCAATTCTGACCGGCTCAAGGTTGACTCAGCCTTCCATTTTTCCAAGGTCAGTAAAATGGGGACCCAGATTGTTGGGGGCAATATGCTGACTCTGTAAACTGCTTAGAGAGGGCTGTAAAGCACTGTGAAGCAGTGTATACCGTTTCCCCCAAAATAAGACATCCCCTGATAATAAGCCCAATCGGGCTTTTGAGTGCATGGCAATAAGGTTTCAGGGTTCAAAAAAATATAAGTCAGGGTCTTATTTTCGGGGAAACACGATAACTCTAAGTGCTATTGCTGTTGAATCTGGTAGCATTCTTTCTTGTATCCCCCGATGACTGATAATGCATAGAGAGGTGGAAAAGCGCAGACTTTTTATTATAGTCAACCAATACAGCACATTTCTAGTATTCCTTGAAGTTGTTTTTTGGATCTGGTTTACTCATGGAGTTGATATAACGATGAAGGGAAAGGAACATAAAAAGGCACATACATACAATTAACAAAAGTTTAATCAGTCACACTTAGTGCAGATTTACTGCTCACCTTATCTAGATGTGGATGAGGTTTTTCTTCAAGCTGAAGTTTCTGCTGCAAACTTATAAGGACAATACATTTAACACCATAGCATTGCAAATACAAAACATAATCTGGACAATTGTTAAGGTGTAGCAAAAATACAAACTGAATTCTAAAACAAAGAGCAACATATAATCTTACCTTTTTCCAGATACACCGTCAAAAGCATGCAGGTCTAACACATTAGAGAGATCAACTCTAGGGGAAAAAAATAAAATTATGTCTTTTAAAAGCACTTTATGGATATACTAAGACTGCCTCTTGCTCAATGGTATTTTCCTGTGACTGCTCCTCTCCACTGTTTCCTTTTATTCTTTCTGGTTAGCCTCTCTGAATACTTGGGGAATTCTTGAAAAACTTTTGGAAAGTGGATATCTTTCTGTGTATCTTCTCTACATCTTCCTCCCCTTTATCTCTATGCTAATTTGGAAAGCCAAGCATTCAGGATCACATGGAACCTCAGTTGCATGTGATGTCCACATTTAGGGAACTCTGATGATTTGAGAATAAATTAGGATTCAAAACTACAATTTGATCCTTACAATTTCAGTAATTTAATTCAACCAATTTTGTTTGTTTTTTTACTTAAGGCACACCAAGGAAAAGCATTCAGTTTAAAAATTAAAACAGAATACTTTTTTTCATTGTTGTTCCAGCAGAGCAGTAGAGACTTGAGACTTGTTATACTTATAGTCATTCCCATTGAAAGCATGAGTTCCTTTATTAATTACTGTTCATAGAAAAGTCAATCTTCTTCTTTCAGTTTCTCTAGCATTGCAGGGATGGCTTACTTTAACTCTTAAATTTGTGGGAATGTAAGAAACTTCAGAGCCCTCAACAATTCTTTGTTGTCAGGATACTTGCACAGCATAGTCGTTACAACACTGACACTTCTCTTATTCCAAAGTTTGTTCAGAAATATCTAAACCGACTTTTGACTTTAAAAAGCAAAGTCTAGAAATTACCTTCACTGTGGACACTTTAACAATATCCTTAGCACTTATGAATGGTTCGTCATCCCCAAACACCCCCAATTTCTAATGCTAGTTTTGAAGGTAGAGACCTTTTTAAAAATCTAAATTTAATACTACTACATTTTACAATATGTCATGCTGGCAGAATAATTATGATCGATAAACAGGCAATAGCGCTCTAAGAAAAGCTATAGTATTGATTCAGGGAGCTTTTAAGTTAGAGAATAAGTTGAAGATGGGTAGACTTCAACTCCCAGAATTCAATTAAAATTCTGAATTCTGGGAATTGAAGTCCACCCATCTTCAACTTGCCAAGATTGAGAAAGACTCAGTGTTAAGTTGCTGAAACTATTTCACACATTCCACTCCACCTTCCTAACTCAACCAAAGAAAGAATGACAAAGACTATAATCCGTATAAGCCAATATGACAGTCACTACAGAAAAGAATGTTCATAAAGCAACTGTTTAGCAGCAGGACGTAAGTCCTCCAGCCTGGAGCAGATCTGAATTTCTAATGAAATTGCATCAATGGACCTGTTAATGGGATTAAAATGTTTGGAAATGCAGTATTCATCTGGTGAGTAAGTAACAAAAAAATTGTTTCATAACGTTTTCCTGTCAGGCAAAATATGAGTGTATTGCACTTCATAAGTGATACCTACAAGGTTCTTTGCAACCTGTTGTAAATGTTATCTCTGTTATAAATTTGTGTATACTGTTTGGAAAAATATTTTCTAGAACAAGTTATATAGGGGAAAAATGAGTGTAATAATCCGATAGATCTAAGTCAATACAGGATTAGATCATATGCCTTCCAGCGTCTTTAGATAAGAAAAATTACACAAGAACTTTATTTGCATTAGACTGAATGAACATTGTATATCATATCGCCTACCGTATTTTTCGGAGTATAAGACTCACCTTTTTCCTCCCTAAAAGTGGCTGAAAATTTGGGTGTGTCTTATACTTCGAATGTAGCTTTTTTTCCCAGCCCTAACTAGGTGCTAACAGATCTTCCCAGCTCTTACCTTGCAGGCTTTTTCATTGTTACTCTCTCCAAAGAATGTTTTTCCAGCCCTAAGTCTTTGCAGAATTTTTTTTCATTGCTCTACTTGCTCCGAATAAGTTTTTTTCTAGCCCTAACCAGGTGCTAACGATCTTCCCAGCTCTTACTGGCTTGCAGGTTCTTTCATGGTTATTCTCTCTGAAGAAGGTTTTTTTCTAGCCCTAACCAGGTGCTAACGATCTTCCCAGCTCTTACTGGCTTGCATGCTCTTTCATTGTTACTCTCTCAGAAGAAGGTTTTTTTAAGTCCTAACCAGGGGATAAAATAATGTGCTGAAGCTGACCAGACTAAGGACGCTAGCCAGATGAATACCTGGTAGGCAGATTGTTTTCCCCTATTTTCCTCCCCAAAAACTAAGGTGCGTCTTATACTCTGGTGCGTCTTATACTCCGAAAAATACGGTAATACATTATCTAGTCCAACCCTTAGCTGGCCATTCAATCCCCACCAGATAGTTCAAAACATTGTTACTGTACCCTTGGACAACCAGGTACATTTATAATTAAACTGAGTAGAGTTTATGTAACAAAGCAAATAGAATTTTATTAACTATAGAATGTCTCTCAAGTAATTAAATAATGTTACTGGTTTTTATATTTTATTAATTTAAATTTAATTTTGCTAAATTGATTAAAGCTAAAGTGTATAAATTTAATTAGTTAGTTTAAAAAAAAGTACATCAATAAAAAATAGTATATCAAATATTTAACAGCCTTTCTTTTTATTCTCAACCCCTAAGTAGCAATTGATATAAGCAAAGCCTTAAACATTTCCCAAAACAAAAATGCAATTGATAACGAGATCTAATTAAGTTATCATTACATTCTGAATTCTTATAATGCAGTGCTTAAAAATTTGCTAACATTTAAATGTACCATACAGTATGTAGTCCTCAATTTACGATCACAATTGAGCCCAAAATTTCTGCTGCTAAGCAAGACAGTTGTTAAGTGAGTTTTGTCGCATTTTGCAACCTTTTTTTTGCCACAGTTGTTAAGGGAATCTCTGCAATTGTTAAGGGAATCATGCAGTTGTTAAGCAAATCTGGCTTATCCCATTGTCTTTGCATGTCTGAAACCAGTTGGGAAGGTTGCAAATAGTGATCACATGACCCCGGGACAGTGCAATTGTCATAAATACATGCCAGTTGCTAAGTGCCCAAATTTTGATCATGTAACAATGGAGATGCTATAATGGTTGTAAGTGTGAAAAACCATCATAAGTTGCTTTTACAATGCTGTTTTAACTTAGTGTTCAGTCACTAAAACGAACGGTTGTATTTCAAGGACTGCCTGTATATTGCTGGATAGGAATATGTAGCCCTTTAGATATTGCTAATTAATAATAGAAGTTGTAAACATCAGTACTTGCACTTTACATATTTTCTAATGTACTAATTCAGGAAGGAACAAAGCACATCAAATGTTAACAGAAGAATATACCGTATTTTTCGGAGTATAAGACGCACCAGAGTATAAGACGCACCTTAGTTTTTGGGGAGGAAAATAGGGGAAAACAATCTGCCTACCAGGTATTCATCTGGCTAGCGTCCTTAGTCTGGTCAGCTTCAGCACATTATTTTATCCCCTGGTTATTACTTAAAAAAACCTTCTTCTGAGAGAGTAACAATGAAAGAGCATGCAAGCCAGTAAGAGCTGGGAAGATCGTTAGCACCTGGTTAGGGCTAGAAAAAAACCTTCTTCAGAGAGAATAACCATGAAAGAACCTGCAAGCCAGTAAGAGCTGGGAAGATCGTTAGCACCTGGTTAGGGCTAGAAAAAAACTTATTCGGAGCAAGTAGAGCAATGAAAAAAAATTCTGCAAAGACTTAGGGCTGGAAAAACATTCTTTGGAGAGAGTAACAATGAAAAAGCCTGCAAGGTAAGAGCTGGGAAGATCTGTTAGCACCTAGTTAGGGCTGGGAAAAAAAGCTACATTCGAAGTATAAGACACACCCAAATTTTCAGCCACTTTTAGGGAGGAAAAAGGTGAGTCTTATACTCCGAAAAATACGGTAGGCGATATGATATACAATGTTCATTCAGTCTAATGCAAATAAAGTTCTTGTGTAATTTTTCTTATCTAAAGACGCTGGAAGGCATATGATCTAATCCTGTATTGACTTAGATCTATCGGATTATTACACTCATTTTTCCCCTATATAACTTGTTCTAGAAAATATTTTTCCAAACAGTATACACAAATTTATAACAGAGATAACATTTACAACAGGTTGCAAAGAACCTTGTAGGTATCACTTATGAAGTGCAATACACTCATATTTTGCCTGACAGGAAAACGTTATGAAACAATTTTTTTGTTACTTACTCACCAGATGAATACTGCATTTCCAAACATTTTAATCCCATTAACAGGTCCATTGATGCAATTTCATTAGAAATTCAGATCTGCTCCAGGCTGGAGGACTTACGTCCTGCTGCTAAACAGTTGCTTTATGAACATTCTTTTCTGTAGTGACTGTCATATTGGCTTATACGGATTATAGTCTTTGTCATTCTTTCTTTGGTTGAGTTAGGAAGGTGGAGTGGAATGTGTGAAATAGTTTCAGCAACTTAACACTGAGTCTTTCTCAATCTTGGCAAGTTGAAGATGGGTGGACTTCAATTCCCAGAATTCAGAATTTTAATTGAATTCTGGGAGTTGAAGTCTACCCATCTTCAACTTATTCTCTAACTTAAAAGCTCCCTGAATCAATACTATAGCTTTTCTTAGAGCGCTATTGCCTGTTTATCGATCATAATTATTCTGCCAGCATGACATATTGTAAAATGTAGTAGTATTAAATTTAGATTTTTAAAAAGGTCTCTACCTTCAAAACTAGCATTAGAAATTGGGGGTGTTTGGGGATGACGAACCATTCATAAGTGCTAAGGATATTGTTAAAGTGTCCACAGTGAAGGTAATTTCTAGACTTTGCTTTTTAAAGTCAAAAGTCGGTTTAGATATTTCTGAACAAACTTTGGAATAAGAGAAGTGTCAGTGTTGTAACGACTATGCTGTGCAAGTATCCTGACAACAAAGAATTGTTGAGGGCTCTGAAGTTTCTTACATTCCCACAAATTTAAGAGTTAAAGTAAGCCATCCCTGCAATGCTAGAGAAACTGAAAGAAGAAGATTGACTTTTCTATGAACAGTAATTAATAAAGGAACTCATGCTTTCAATGGGAATGACTATAAGTATAACAAGTCTCAAGTCTCTACTGCTCTGCTGGAACAACAATGAAAAAAAGTATTCTGTTTTAATTTTTAAACTGAATGCTTTTCCTTGGTGTGCCTTAAGTAAAAAAACAAACAAAATTGGTTGAATTAAATTACTGAAATTGTAAGGATCAAATTGTAGTTTTGAATCCTAATTTATTCTCAAATCATCAGAGTTCCCTAAATGTGGACATCACATGCAACTGAGGTTCCATGTGATCCTGAATGCTTGGCTTTCCAAATTAGCATAGAGATAAAGGGGAGGAAGATGTAGAGAAGATACACAGAAAGATATCCACTTTCCAAAAGTTTTTCAAGAATTCCCCAAGTATTCAGAGAGGCTAACCAGAAAGAATAAAAGGAAACAGTGGAGAGGAGCAGTCACAGGAAAATACCATTGAGCAAGAGGCAGTCTTAGTATATCCATAAAGTGCTTTTAAAAGACATAATTTTATTTTTTTCCCCTAGAGTTGATCTCTCTAATGTGTTAGACCTGCATGCTTTTGACGGTGTATCTGGAAAAAGGTAAGATTATATGTTGCTCTTTGTTTTAGAATTCAGTTTGTATTTTTGCTACACCTTAACAATTGTCCAGATTATGTTTTGTATTTGCAATGCTATGGTGTTAAATGTATTGTCCTTATAAGTTTGCAGCAGAAACTTCAGCTTGAAGAAAAACCTCATCCACATCTAGATAAGGTGAGCAGTAAATCTGCACTAAGTGTGACTGATTAAACTTTTGTTAATTGTATGTATGTGCCTTTTTATGTTCCTTTCCCTTCATCGTTATATCAACTCCATGAGTAAACCAGATCCAAAAAACAACTTCAAGGAATACTAGAAATGTGCTGTATTGGTTGACTATAATAAAAAGTCTGCGCTTTTCCACCTCTCTATGCATTATCAGTCATCGGGGGATACAAGAAAGAATGCTACCAGATTCAACAGCAATAGCACTTAGAGTTATCGTGTTTCCCCGAAAATAAGACCCTGACTTATATTTTTTTGAACCCTGAAACCTTATTGCCATGCACTCAAAAGCCCGATTGGGCTTATTATCAGGGGATGTCTTATTTTGGGGGAAACGGTATACACTGCTTCACAGTGCTTTACAGCCCTCTCTAAGCAGTTTACAGAGTCAGCATATTGCCCCCAACAATCTGGGTCCCCATTTTACTGACCTTGGAAAAATGGAAGGCTGAGTCAACCTTGAGCCGGTCAGAATTGAACTGCTGGCAGTTGGCAGAATTAGCCTGCAATATTGCATTCTAACTACTTCATCACCACAGCTCAAGTAATAATGAGATGGGAAATAAAAAGTAGGAGATTAGATTTTGGATTTGAATACTTTCTGACAGATTCAACCCCCATCTGCCTGGATGGACTGGATGATAGGTCAGAAAAAAGAAAAACTCTGCCCTCGGTACCAGTCTTAACTCTCTGCTTTCTTCATGCAAGTTGATTCTTGGGCAAGAGAGGGGCAACCTTTCCTGTTTTGCCTGAAGGGAATGTTTTTGTCTCTGCGGGCGGTGTTGCCTATTAGTTGCCTTCTTTATTGGAGAATGTGTGAGGTAGATAGCTTATGTTCAGCCATACTTTGCAACCATTCTCTCTGTCTGTATTAGTGAGAAGAGCTGTGAAGAAAGCTCTCTGTCTGTATTAGTGAGAAGAGCTGAAGAAAGCTCTCTGTTTTGTGTGATCTTCCAGGAGGGAAGGATTTAGTGAGGAGTGCTGTGAAGAGCTGAGGGAAGCTCTGTTATGTGGTGAATCCCAGGAGGGAAGGCTTAGTGTGGAGAGCTGAGGAGCTCTGTGTGTGACTTCCAAAAAGGGAAGATTTATAGAGAATCTCTGCCTGAATTTGACTGTCCAAGAGGGAAGTTGACAGGAGAGAATATAGGCCTTAGGCAGTTCTCCTCCTGTGGGAAGCAGGAGCCAGGGTCAGGGTCAGGGAACAAGATTGATTGATATATCGAGTAATCTGTAGATAGAGATAAACGGTATTATTTATAAATTGGTTATTCTTGTATTTTTTCTGTTGTACGCCGCCCTGAGTCCTTCGGGAGTTGGGCGGCATATAAGAAAACCAAATAAATAAATAAATAAATAAATAAACGTGCTCTTATCTATAGGCCTAGAAACAAAGAAGAATTGGATTTGCTTAGATTTAGTCAGGAAAGCAAGGACAGTCTATTGAGAGGAAGAAAAGAAGAAGAAAGAATTAAATAAGCTGCTTGTGGCTGTAACAAATTCGCTTGACAATTACTGAGAAGTTGTATTTAAATAAACCGTTTACTAGTTTGTTAAAGAAACGAGTCAATGTCTGTCTATTCCACACATAAAGCAAATCTCAAACATTCCTGTAGAGCTTAGAGATATTGAAGAAGAAGTAAAAAGCAAGCCTGTAAAGAGAGAGATGTGAAACAGAGGGTGCAACCCTTGGTCAGGGAGATATAAAAAGGAAAATTAAACACAAATCGCTACCAAGATATATAAAACAATAAACCTGACCGGAAGGGGACGGGTGGCGTTCCCCCGCAACAGAGAGGCAAACATTATTCCAGTGACGAGGAAGTGAAAACTGCAGTGAAGAAGTGGCTCAAAGAACAGTCAACAACATTTTACGAGGCAGGGATACATGCTCTCATTCGAAGGTGGAACATTGCTATTGAGAGAAACGGTGACTATGTTGAGAAGTAAGGATGTGATCCACAGAGGACCAGCTTCATTTTGATGTATGCTACATGTTCCTGTGTTGGTAATTATACCTGTCTCAAAAGGCTTGTGTAGCAATATATTATACTACTAAGTGAGATTCTTTGGTAACATGATTTGGAACTGTGTCAGTTCAATTATGGTTTGTCAATGCCAGAAAATGAGAGACCACATTAGAAGATGGCTCCATTATAGCTATATATAGGCAAGCAGTGAAAGTATGTGTGCATTTAGTTATTTCATTTAGGATTCTAAATGTTTCCAATTTATTATGGAAAGAAATTTATATGATCATCAAATATATAGTTCAAAAAATATGTAAATTAATTTTTTATGTAATATTACATACATTGCATTGCATCACATTGTATTGCATTACATTAATTTGCAGATTCCATGGATTACTAATATAGAATTTTTATCAATAGAACATATTTTGCTTTTACTAAAAACAGAATATAGCAATTTTTATCTATCAATTTTCAGAGTATTGTTACATCTACTTTTGAAGTGCTAGGAAGTGCAACCGAAGAAGACCTAAATGTGTTTATTCAAGTAAGTGCTGTATTATTTGCATGAAAAATCCAAATTACTTATTTTATACTTTCTTTATAGACTAACGCATCTTTCACTTTAAAAAAAGAAACACCATTTGGAAAAAAAACCTTGGCTTTTCCCCCCCAAGAAGTTTATTTTATTATGAATGTATAATTCTTCCTATCATTTTTATCTCTTTTAGAATCTGTTGTGGGAGAAAAATGTAAAAGACAAGAAAGGTAACCCCATGGAAGTAATAAGACTAAAGGTTCAGTACTCAGTATTATCATTCTTATTTTCAAAAACGTTACTGTTTTTATTTGGATGCAGAAAGTGGTTGAATATGGAAAGTGAGACATATGCTAATTTGGAGTCATCATGTGAACACTGAAGGGCTACAATTCTAAAATTTTGCTCTGTGTATTACAGCCATACAGTATGTGGTTCTTTTTCATCAAATTTTAGTAATATCAAAAGGTCTGTACTTGCAACTTCTATACCTTCTGGAAGAAATGTATGATACAGTTTCTTCGTGCACAGACTTTTAGCTAATGATAATGAGAGAAGGAACTATTTCATGATCTGTGGAACTACAGATAGTCCTTGACTTATGACCAATTGCTTAACGTCCATTTGAAGTTACAACAGACCATGCCAGGGGCACATTTCAGGTACTCAGCAACTGACCTGCATTTACGGCTGTTGGCAACATCCGGTAGTCACATGACCATGTTTTTGCCAAAAGAGCATTTACTTCTGGTTTTTGGCAAAAGTGGTCCACAGCAGACAATTGGTTTGCTTAACGATTCTGCAAAAAAAATGTCGGAAAATTGGTGACCCACTTGGTACCCACTTTACAACTGTCATGACTTACAACCATAATGGGCAGTTGTAAATCAAGGATTATCTGTACAAGGTTGTTGATATTATAGATGTTATGAAGAGATAGACTATATAGTTTTTAACCACAACAGACATTTACTTATTTACAGTACATATGCTATGCTATCCTATGTTAGGCAGTGAAGAATATTTATACATGTAGACCTCCCTTTAGGGTTAATGTAACATCAATTTATTTATTTATAAAATTTATAGGCTGCCCATCTTATATCAAGGTAAATCTGTCCTTCACTGTTAAGGTGAAAGCAGTCAATTCCTTTCACACCAAGGATTTTAGAATATGTTTTATTTATAGATTCTCTGTATAGGATTTCTAAACTTTATATTCAATTTATATAAGCCTTCACTAGCCACTTTGCTAATTTTATTTTATAATCAGGGATTGGTGTCCATCAAAGATAAACCTCACCAGGTGATAGTTCAGGGTGTTTATGAGCTCTATGATCTGGAGGAAACAACTGTGAAATGGAAAGAGGATGAACGAATTAATCGATTGGTCTTAATAGGTAAGAATATAGGCATTACCTATGCTGGTTGTATAAAACTATTAATTTTTAAAAAACGGAAACATAATCAGTATAATTGTTCTTGACAATCTTACAGAAAATGAATCAAAACCCAGTTTCTAAAAAGATATCTCGACATTTGACAGTACTAAACTTTGCGTTTCATTGACATAAATTTTCCTTTTTAGTAATTTTGTAATGTGTGTGTGAACATTTTCAAAAACAATTGATTCTGCATCTGAATTGGTTTGCTTCCATTTTATTGTTATTTGAATATAGCAATAGCACTTTACTTATATACCGCTTCATAGTGCTTTACAGCCCTCTCTAAGCGGTTTACAGAGTTCAGCATATTGCCCCCAACAATCTGGGTCCTCATTTTACCGACCTCGGAAGGATGGAAGGCTGAGTCAACCTTGAGCCTAGTGAGATTTGAACAGCTGAACTACTGAACTAGCAGTCAGCCTGCAGTCGCAGCATTTAACCACTGCACCACTTCAGCTCTTATATGTGTTCTGAAAGCAGTCTAGGTGTAATTGGAAGCAAAAACATATCTTAGATTTTTTTCCATTCTCATATAAAGTTTTTGTATATTTTAAAAGGTATGGTTTTCAACCAACCATGTTTCAGTTATGGTGTTATCCCTGAGAGTTACTTGGGATTATAGTGCTATATAAATATAGTAATAATAAATAGCAATAGCACTTAGCAATAGCACTTAGACTTATATACCGCTTCATAGTGCTTTACAGCCCTCTCTAAGCGGTTTACAGAGTTCAGCATATTGCCCCCAACAATCTGGGTCCTCATTTTACCGACCTCAGAAGGATGGAAGGCTGAGTCAACCTTGAACCTGGTGAGATTTGAACAGCTGAACTGCTGAACTAGCAGTCAGCTGGAGTAGCCTGCAGTAGCTGCATTTAACCACTGCGCCACCTCGGCTCCTAAATAAATGAAAAGAATAGAATGCAGCTATTGATTTATCATGTAGATTTCTAATACCACTCAACAAAAACAGAAGGAACACGGAGAGAAGGAATGCTGAGTTACCCTCCTATCTGTATCTTAATATACAGTAGATATACATTTATCCAATAATTCATTTTGCTGGTTTTTAGTAGGACTACGTGCATTTCAGAATGACTTGGAATAAATTGTATGGACCTCACGCAGTACCTTCCTGTTAGCCATTAGAGCAGCCCAGCTGTTTTCAGGAACCTGCGTCATCCTGAAGAAAGCATATAGTTTCTAACACTAAAAATATGCAGAATTAAGAAAAAGTCACCAAAAGGATAGGTTCTGAAAAGCAAATAAACTTTTATCTTGTTTTAACATAGATAAATAATGATATAGCTGAGATTTTGGCACCGAGCTAAAATAATCATACTTCTTTCTTATATCATAAAAGCAGATGAAAGTATTTTGCTTGGCATGGTTTTTCTTTTATTAACTGAGCATTAATTGTATAATGTCTGCAATTCTCTATCCCTTTCTTGATACTATCTTTTTTTAAAAAATAAACCTTTGTTTTATTATATTAATAAAAATAAAAGAAAGAAACAGTGAAGGATAGGGGGAAATGGTACAGTATTCTCAGCTGTATGATGATGTTGTTAACCCTGCTCCACTTTTTAAGTGATTAGTACAACTTGCATCTGCCATAGTCTACATCAGAAGTGTCAAACTTGATTTCATTGAGGGCCGCATCAGGGTTGTGTTGGACCTCGGGGGCCTAGGTGGGCGTGGCTGGGGTGGGCGTGGCCAGCTCAATGTCACTCATGTTGGAGGCGCCTGGTATAGTGGCCCGAGCACTCTGCCAGCGAAAACGGGCTCCCGAGCTCCATTTTTGACTGTGATGGCCTCCTGCAATCCTCTGCCAGCGAAAATATAGCTTGGGAGGGCTGCCCTCCCAAGCTGTTTTCACTGGCAGAGGGTTGCAGGAGGCCGTTGCAACCAAAAATGGAGCTCGGGAGCCCATTTTCACTGGCAAAGGCACTGCAGGCCGGTCCTTCACTGTTTTCAGGGCGGCCCTGCGGGCCAAATCTAAGCACCCTGCAGGCCGCATCCGGGCCTTGAGTTTGACACCCCTGGTCTACATAGTTCGGGACTAAGAGTTGAGTCACATTCCTAATCTATAATGGTTCGTTGATGCTCATTGCATAGTAGCTTTATTGATTGGGTAGACTACTACTTAGAAAAATAAATCATTGCTAGGGGGTTAAGGTCTGCAGTTGTTCTTGGATTTCCACAGAGGTTGCAACTGAGGTAGCTCTAGAACAGTGGTTCCCAACCTTTCTAATGCTGCGACCCCTTAATATAGTTCCTCATGTTGTGGTGACCCCCAACCATAAAATTATTTTGGCGACCCAGCGAACAAAGAGGCAAACAGGGAGGGAGGGAAGAGAGAGACTGAGAGATATTAGCACAGGGCTAGCTTGATCATATGGAGCAGGGCGGTGGCGATGGACCATGCTCCGGCACCACCTCCTTCTCCAGTTCCCTCCGGCTTAGCTCCTCCTGCCCCCGGCGGTGGCGCCCTCAGCACCAAGGCTGTATGATCAGGCTAGCCCTGCGCTAATATCTCTCAGTCTCTCTCTTCCCTCCCTCCCTGTTTGCCTCTTTGTTCGCTGGGTCTCCGCGCCAGCCGAGGGCGAGAGGGCAGACAGACGATTCCGACCCAGCTGTCCTACTTCCCACCGTCATGCGCTGTGAAACTTAAGTGGTCGTTGGCTGGCCGTTCCCTCCCGTGACTCCCTTTCCCTTCAACACCAGCGGGAAGAAATTGCCGCTGCGAGCAGGAGACAGGGGCAACCACAGATGTCTTAAGCACCGCCTTGTACTCTCCAGCGCACAATCTTGCGACGCCCCGCCCCTTAGCTGATGATGTTAAAGCTCGGCCGCCAGGCGTCACAAACGCCTCTCACCGAATGGAACCTCTCCCGACCAATCGGAGGGCTCGGGCGAGTTGAGCCAATATGGCCAGGCTTGTGGCAGTGGGGGGGGAGCTGAGGATGCCGGGGCGACCCCTGGGAAATGGTCATTCGACCCCCAAAGGGGTCCCGACCCCCAGGTTGGGAACCACTGCTCTAGAAAGTTTGTTAAGAGAGGAATAATTCAAAGCATGACAGCTTTTCCTTCACTAATTTACTAAAAAATTAGATAAAAGGCAGATGTTCCTGCAGTACAAGCTGGGAGAAGGAATATTAGAACTAGAAGTAAGCCAGACTTTCATGAAATAAAAATGTGGGGGGTGGGGAAAGAACCGGTGGGAGTTGCATTTGAGGGACATAACTCTTCATCCAAGCAATTCCCCCAGCATAGTCAGGACAACAAACAGATCTGAGCAGTCCTGTCTTTGCAAGAAAGCAACTGAAGTAGACTACATGAGAAGAGATGGATCCATACTGACTTGCTGGGGCTTTCCCTTATCTCTTTATCATCTGGTTTTTAATAATTTTTTTGGTGAGCATTGCTTGTATTTCAGGAAACAGTGACATAGTTTCTCCTTAATGCAAAGTATTGTAAAATATTTAAAATGTTTTCAATTTTATGTTATTTGTCCCTAGGAAGGAACCTGGATAATGACATCCTTAAAGACCTCTTCATAGCAACTGTGACCAAAAGAGAGGAAAATACTTGATACCAGCTTCTGATGAAAAATGCTTTTTAACCCTGCGTTTTTTACCAAGGGGTTATTAAAATACTTTGGGCCTATTTTAATAGTTGAGCCTTATAAAACTATTGCCCATATGTAGAATATCAAGTCTGAATTTATCTAGAATTAGCAATTAATAAAGAAAATATGTGTATGTCCTTGAAATGTCACTTCTCCAGTCTTTGTTCAGAGAGATTCCATTATTTTTTTAAAACAAACACACACACACACACACACACACACACACACACACACACACACACACACACGTTATGGGAATGTATTCTGCACCTCTTTTCCTTCCTCTAGTCCAGGTTTGGTAAAGAGGTGCTAAGATTGAGCTCTTGCAGTAAATTAAACTTTGACTAGGACAGGGGTCAGCAACCCGCGGCTCTGGAGCCGCATGTGGCTCTTTCATCCCTCTACTGCGGCTCCCTGTCGCCAGTCAGCTCCACAATTGATAGGGCTTTTGGTTAGGACAGGTAGAGGAAAAAGGATGCCGCACTAGGAGGAGACTCTATGGTGGGGGAACTGGACTTCCAGTCGGCTCCAGAATTGAACGAGGGACTTCCGGTTAGGACCTTTGTGGCTCTTTGAGTGTTTAAGGTTGCCGACCCCTGGACTAGGACTATCCAATACAACCTTTACCAACTTGGAATTCTCCAGATGCATTCGGCTACAATACCCATAATTTTCAGCCAATATGGCCAACAGGTAATGGAGGTTGTTCAGGAGTATATCAGGATAAAGATTAGGGAAGGGTGCTCTAATGAATGTTGAAAATTGTTTCTTTAGAGCAGGGGTGTCCAACCTTGGCAACTTTAAGACCTGTGGACTTCAACTCTCAGAATTCCCCAGCCATCATGAACTCCCCAGTTCTGAGAGCTGAAGTCTACAAGTCTTAAAAGTTGCCAAGGGCTTGGACACCCCTGCTCTAGAGTAATGAAATCACAGCTCAAATGTGAATAGATTTCTTCAGTTTTAGCACACTTCTGGTTTTTAAAGAATCGGGATGCCTTATCAAAACAAATGGGAGTGACACAGTTTTATTTTAAGGGTAGGAGTGTGAGCCTCTGCTTGAAAGAAAATTTGAAACCCTCAAAGGTAGAGAGCATGGCTAGTTCTTTAAAAAGAGAGAAAAATCTTGGCCAATGATTTCTCTCTGTGTCTCTCTCTCTCTCTTAGCAAACTGCAGAAAAACATTCATTTGACACCCTTTTCCATTGCTCTGCAAACTCTGGTTTCTGTTCAGTTGCCTAATTGGGTATAATAACTAGGGATTTTACTGCCATCCCAATCACTGACTTTCTGAATCTCTAAGGCAGCACTTGTTACTTCTTTGGAAGCCATAGATAAAAGTACAAATGGACCCAAGTATGATACCCTATAATAAAGCACTACTTTATTAACTCTTCTAATGTATCAGATTTCACATAAATCTTAATAAAGATTTCTATCTACTTTTCAACTTTACCAGTTGTCTGACTGATTTTCTCATCCTCGGAGTAATAATTCTGTCAGTGGAAGTGGGTTGACCTTGAGTGATCTTTAAAATCAGACTTGTTCTTAAAGTGAAATTCTAAACATTTAGTAAAGAATAAGATCCATTGGTATAATTGTAGTAAGATTGCATAAGATCAGGTACCCAGTACTTCTAATCCAGGGACTTGAAATAATTCAAAACAAGGATGTTATTTTCTATTTTTTAATGTGATGGGAAAATAATACATTTTGGTGAATTTGATAAGTAGGTTATTTATTCAGTTCGACTATTTTTTTAAAAATTACTGGATAACTGCTTTAATATGTTCTTCTATTTCTAGAAAGCTTTAAATAATTTGGTGAATTTTGTAATTCAGTCAATTATAGATGAACAAACTATGGTTTGAAATTAAACATTCAATATCAAAGAGCAATAGCTTAACATCAGAAAGATTATTCTGAAATTTAAATATATTCGACCAGAAATGTATGAGTCTGCCCTAAGTGATGTTACCAGACAGTAGATGTCTTATTGCCTGATTTACTGATGGGGTAAAAAGCACTAAAAAAAAATCATTACTTTTACAGTGTAGTGCAGTGGTGTCTTATGAACTTGTTTTATTTAGTTTAATGCTGACTAATGTGCACATTTAAAAAAACAAAAATAAGAACGTTGTAAATGTTACCATCTACTTCAGGCTTTGTAATCAATGCACTGTTATGCAGAGTAACTTCTAAAGAGGATAGGATGAATATTCTTATTTATTTCTAAACACAAATATATCAGAAGCATGTGGCAGAATTTATAGTGAAAGAACTACAGGGCTGGGTTGGATCACTTCCAGAATACTGTTAGCAAATCAGCTGAGCAGGCAACTCTTGAATTTTCTGCACCACGTTTTCTCTTTCTCACCTCACCCTTTTATTATTTTGGCTTTTGGGAAGGAAACTGATGGATAATTATGTTTTTCCTGGCACAAATAAATAGTGCTTTCCTGGATTTATCTGTATACCATACTGCATACCTATTATTGCATTTTAATATATTTTGACATTTTCATTTACTGCATAGGCAATTGACAAATTTTTTAATTTTTGTGCTTTTTTATCTACGGATAAGGGAATTTTTTTGTCTTTTTAATTAAAAAAGGTTCTTTATCCATATCTGTAAAGTGCTGTCCCTCCGATGATTTGAAAAGAAAAAAACCTACTACTGTAAACATAGTGTGCTTGTTTCTTCATCTATGGTTTCTTCTCAACCTCCACTCCACACCTTGTATAACCTGGAATACCTCCCCAGTTTATTTCTCCCACTTCAAGAATAAGCCATGCATTCTTTCCATGAGTCACTTCTTTCCATAAGAAGCCTTCCCTGGATCCAGCGGATTTGAAGAACTTTTGTCCGGTCTCCAACTTACCTTTTATAGGTAAAGTTGTGGAGAAGGTGGTAGCTTTTCAGCTTCTTCGGCTATTGGAGGAAACTGATCATCTAGATTCCCGTCAGTCAGGTTTCAGGCGCGGCTACAGTACAGAAACTGCCTTGGTCGCCCTGATGGATGATCTCTGGCGATCCCAGGATGGGGGTAATTCATCCTGGTGCTACTTGACACCCCAGCGGCTTTCGATACCATCGACCATGGTATCCTTCTGCATCATCTCGGCGAGTTGGGAGTGGGAGGCACCATTTTACGGTGGTTCTCTTATCTCGCCGACAGGATGCAGTCGGTGTTAGCAGGAGGGCAGAGGTCGTCCCCTAGGCCCCTGACCTGTGGGGTGCCTCAGGGTTCGGTCCTCTCGCCCATCCTGTTTAACATTTACATGAAACCGCTGGGGGAGATCATCCGTAGACACGGGGTGAGTTTTCAACAGTACGCTGATGACACCCAGCTGTACATCACCACCCCGTCTCAATTCAGGGAGGCAGTCAATGTAATGTGCTGATGCCTGGACGCTGTTAGGACCTGGATGGGGAGAAACAGACTCAAACTCAACCCCGACAAGACTGAGTGGCTCTGGATATTGCTTCCTAAGGACCAGTTTGCCTTGCTTTCCAAATTTTGCTTTCCAAAAATTTGCATTGCCTAGAGTCTCTTTTCCAGAATACGCTGATTTCTGGACTGTAAGCCACCATAAAGTAGGAAAGGCTTTCAAGAAGGCATGCATCTTTTAACCAACATTAATTTACCAAAAAAAATTGAACTAATAGC
The DNA here is from genome assembly GCA_023053685.1 of Diadophis punctatus similis. Taxonomy (NCBI): domain Eukaryota; kingdom Metazoa; phylum Chordata; class Lepidosauria; order Squamata; family Dipsadidae; genus Diadophis; species Diadophis punctatus. The sequence goes on along the minus strand of JALIGW010000002.1, from coordinate 66,374,958 downwards.
CCAATAATTAGTTTTAACAACCCCTATATCTTCCATTTCCAGCCCCTACTTCTTCCAATATTCCAGTTCCCTTTATTTCAGTCCTCTAATGCAGTGTTTCCCAACCTTGGCAACTTGAAGATGTCTGGACTTCAACTCCCAGAATTCCCCAGCCAGCATTCGCTGGCTGGGGAATTCTGGGAGTTGAAGTCCAGACATCTTCAAGTTGCCAAGGTTGGGAAACACTGCTCTAATGGGCTGATAATTGGACCACAGCTTCCACCACCTGTCACCATTAGCCATGAAATCAACGGTTGATGGACTAGAACTCATCATTTGGAGAGCCACGCCATGCCCCTCTTTAAAACCCCATTCACACAGGACACCTGGATAGGATTTCTGAGTTCATCTTCCTATCCGACATTCCTATCAGAGTCAGAGGGGAAGGGAGGAGGGTCCCCTCCGATGCGCTCCCTCCTTCCCCAGGGATTGGAGCATGCCAATGGAAAAGGAGACCCTCCCTCTTCAGATGACAGGGAGGGTGGAAACAGGGCAATAAAAGACCCCACAGCCTCGAAGCTGGGTCATTCGGTTGCACCGGCTGCAGGTCCTCCTCGCCCCTCTTCGTGGCCACGTGGATCTTCCCTTCCTATGAGCCCATCCGGCGAGGAAGCCTTTGAGGACCATCTCCGAGGAGGTCGGAGTTCAGATGGGGAAGAAAGTCCCGGCGTCTTGGGCGAAAGCAGCCGGGGATTCTGGCCCCGTCCCAAGGAGACCCAGAGCGGCGGCGGCGGCGGGAGCAGCCAGCCCACCGGAGCAACGGTGGCGGCACTCGAAGGGCTGTCCAAGCCGCCTTACTCCTACATCGCGCTGATCACCATGGCCATCCTGCAGAGCCCGCAGCAGCAGCTGCCTCTGAGCGGCATCTGCGCCTTCATCCGCGGGCGCTTCGCCTACTACGGCCGGCGCTTCCCCGCCTGGCAGAACTCCATCCGCCACAACCTCTCGCTCAACGACTGCTTCGTCAAGGTGCCCCGCCAGCCCGGCAGTCCCGGCAAAGGCCACTTGTGGCGCCTCCACCCGGCCTCGCAGGGCATGTTTCACAACGGCAGCTTCCTCCGGCGCAGGCAGCGCTTCAAGCGGCCCGCGCCCTCCGCCGCCGGGATCCTGCTCTTCCCGACTCCCCCTGGTCCCTTGCTGCCTCCGGCGGTCGGGCTTCTGCCCGCCTGCTCCTCGCCGCCGCCGACGGAAAGAAGAGCGGGGCCGGCCCGAGGGTCCGGGCAAGCGGGGAAGGGGCGCCGGGGTCCCGGGGAGGAAGAAAAGCGACCCCCGGGGGAGATCGGCCTGCAGGGCGGCGACAGCAGCAGCAAGTGCTCCTTCAGCATCGAGAGCATCATGAAGACGGCGCCCGCCCTGGTGCAGCTGAGCGCTTGGATCCCCTCTTCTGCCGCCGCCACCTGCAACCGCAGCCCGGCTCTGCTCTCCCGCCCGGAGCGCCTCGTGGCTTCGTGGAGGACCTTGCTGGCTCCCGGCACCGGTCAGGGTCCTGCAACGCTGTTCGCGGGTCACTCAGAGTTGACCCTCAGTCCGTCTCCTGCCTTTTAGATCCGCGCTCCCTTTCTCTTACCGGACTTTGCAAATGCAGACGGCGGTTTCAAGGACACGTCGGATCTTTAATCTGACCTCCGATTGCTCTGCTTTAGCACCCCCCCCCCCAAAAACCCTGAAGAGGTGGCTCCTTAAATTGTGACAGTCACTTCCCCGGTTTCCCTCTTTCGCACCACGCCGATGAGGGTGTCTGACTCCCCTCCTGGGGTGAAGCACAGCATCCTACATAACGAACATTTCATCCTTCTTCAGGCAGGGATTGAGCAGTTTACATGTGCCCCACATCTAAAGATCCACTTTAATACAGTGAAGTATGACTGAACTAAAAAAAGAAAGCAACTTGACAGACTATCCTTGTTTTCTAATCAGAATTGGATTGGAGCTGCTTAATTGGTTGTCAACATTTTAAATAAATAAAAACAGAAATAGACGACTCAGATGAAAGGGCTAAATTGATAAAAGATGTTCCATTTTATGAACAGCATGAGGCATTTTGATTCCAAGATTTTGCATTTACCTCTTTATAGCAACTTGTGTTTGTGTTTCCTTCCAGCTCGGCAGAACACTCTTTCCTTTTTTCTTCCCCAAATATTGTGGGTTATTCTGGAGACAGTATTAGAATAGAATAATAGTGTTGGGACTTTGGAGGTCTTCTAGTCCAACCCCCTGCTTAGGCAGGAAACCCTACACCACTTCATTTATTAGTCTGGTCCTATTCATCTGTCCTCCCGTGCCTACCTATATAATGCTGTATTCCTCATTAATGATTGTAATCACTCACATTAAAGCTACATAAATCCTAAAATCCAAGAAATTAACCAAGTTTGAAGCTGATCTAAAGAGAGACTAGCTCCGTGCAGTGACGACATCCAGGAATCTTCCATTAGATTTGTTTGTCAAACATCAACAGGTGGTTTAGAGCAACTACAAATCATAACTCTTTTTGTTATTCCTTACATTCTACTTTCAACTACTTAGTTCAACATTCCTCCTAATTCTCAGCAACTATAATTAGTTTTGACCTGAAAAGATCTGTTTGGATTTCTACTTTATATACATTTCCCATCCTTGTGTTTATTCTTTTTATAAAGCATCAAAACGTATTTTGAACTACAAGCAAAGAATTATAGTAGTATGAGTTAGAGCAGTGGTTCCCAACCTTTTTGTGATCGAGTACCACTTGGAGGTCCCGTACAGTCGCCGCGTACCACCTGGTTCCAGAGAAACTAAATTCGATCAGATATCACTTTATTTCCATAGAGTTCAGAACAGTCACCGTTCCTTTTTTGGCCCCGCGCATCCAGCAACTGGATTCTCGGGCCGCTGGGACCAGGTGGGTGGCGTGTGGCAACAGTTGCAAATCATTGCCAGATTATCTTGTGTTAGGCAGTAAACATTTTTGTGAAGTAAAAAATAACTAAAAATCGTTCATGACCCCGAAAGTGTCCGCGTACCACCTGGAAGGCCCTTGCATACCACTAGTGGTACCACAGGTTGGGAACCACTGAGTTAGAGTGTCTTTGGCACCGAAGTCAAATGTAGGTATTTCTCATGTGAACAGATTGCCCTTCTTGGAGAATAGATCAGTATGTATTATGCAATCTGTTCTAGGCCTCAAAAAGTATCCTATTTAATTTAGTTCAGTAATATATCCCACAGCAAAATTTCAAGGGCCAGCTATTAATACAATCAACTTCTATTCCTGGAAAGGAGGGAACCTCATTTTATTATTTGCTTCAGACAACAAAATAGTTTTGGATGAATTTGTCTTCAATTCAATAAAAAAAGTTCACGGAGAGCAGACTGCAGGGAGGTTAAGATAAAGATTGCCAGTAACCCAGCTCATCTGCTGGGGTAGATGGAGAATTAAGCATCCTATGTCATCTGCTTGCTTCTTAATATCTAATCTATTTCCATTCTATGTTTTATACATGAACCTGGGAGATCTGGATTTATCAAAACAAACTGTTATCACCTCTGTGAGACTTATGTAAAGGCAAACTCTGTTACACAGAATCAAGCAATAAATTAAGACAGTAAAAAATTTTTTTGTGAAATTTAGAAAGTTATCTTTTTAATGTTCTGCACATATAACAATTCTGTTTGCAATAAAGTAATAGATCAGAGAAGGAGCCATGTTAATTTGTGGTTCTTTGTGTGTGAGTTATATGTAGGATTTTTCCCCAATGCGGAAATAATTTTTAAAAATAGTACAGTACTACATCAGTGTGTAAAATTTGCTCTCATTTTTGGCTAAGTGTGTGTTTAGGCTAAACATCATCTCATAGCCCCAGATTGGGGAATCGAAAAACATCTATCTAATAGCCCACACTGGACCAGTAAGGCAAAATACAGTCCATAACCTTCAATGAAGATGCTTTCACTCTGCAGTGGAATGATTTCAGTTGATAAACAAACACATCTTTTCCTGCCAGATTGCATTATATCAAGCATTTGTAGCTCCATGCTTCTTTATGCAACTTTCAATTTCTGTACAGCTTTTGCATTCAACATCAAGCTTCTAACCATACATCAACACAGGTTGTTACTAATACAATGTGTTAACTATAAATGACAAAACATGTCAAAGCAGTTGGAAAGCAGCTGAAGATGGCACTTCATCCTGCAGTGGATTGACTTAAGCTAATAATGAAATCTATGTGACTCTATCTATCTATCTATCTATCTATCTATCTATCTATCTATCTATCTATCTATCTATCAACACCCATCTAAACATATATACATGCACACATATACCTATGACTTAACTTTATTTGGAAATTTGTCTTGATAGCATACATAGGTATTACAAATGCAACCAATTAAAAGATATAAGATATGTTTTATTAACAAGAAAGAAAACTGCTCCTGAATTTATGTTAATAATGGTAAACAAACAACTTTTTTTCAAGGTTACAACAACTTATATTTTTATACAGCTGAACTGTACTGTTCCGATTAAGGTTATGTGTATCATGAAAAAAATATAATATACAATGAAGATTTTTCACTCCAGGTGGCGCTATTTAACCACTTTCTCAGGTATTTAAAAAAGTTTAAAATACAGGCACCAAGCTGCTGTTTTGGATTTCTGTTGTCAGAATAAATACTTTTCTTGCTTGCTTTTCAAATTATTAAATCTTATTTTGGTTTTTTTTAGTACTGTATTCTAGGATTGGTGGCATTATTGTGGATTATTTATTTAAGGTTTTATCCAAGAAGAAAAGCAGCATTGAATAAGTTTCTGAATCTGCTGCCCAGTTGCTGGTAATCAGAAGTGTTTAAAGGGAGGAAGAGAAAAAAGGTATGCAATATAGTGAAATTAACATGAGTTTTAGCTGGAATATTTGCTACAATTTTTGCAGATTTTGTCAGAAAAACATCTTGGCCTGAAAAGGTTTGCATTTCTACAATACTCTTAGTTAATCACCGTCCCTTTGAAATATATTAGCTCTAAAACAATAATACTTACCCTGAATATTAAGACAACTTTAGAATTAAACATATTTAATAATGTCTGATCAATGCAATCTCATATCAATATCATAAATGAGATTAAAATACATATGCATCTCTTAGCATTTGTGAATGTTTGTAAAGTAATTATAAGCATCGAGCTGCATAAAAATAGTATTTTTATGATGATTCACAAAAATTATTTTACTTTTTCCATAACTTTAATTCCCGGGAGCTTATTGTAACATTTCACAAAGATTATTGCAGTTATTCAACACTTAAGCCTTTCTATGCAGAACATTCAAGCAGTTAAGAAAATACCCAATACAGCATTGAAATAAACAGAAAATATCCATATGTAATGTAACAGGGATGTATATCACAATTGTTTTATTTTTCATTATGTGTACATGTTAAACGATTTTAATATAGCTCAGGACAAGAGATAAGTGTTCATAATAAAATATAGTAATAGAATTGGTACAGCTTTTCACTGAAAGCTGGATGAAGTAGAAAATCTAGCAGATGCTAAATAAGTTTATCTATTAATACTTTTTTTGTCCACAGGAACAGTGCTACTTACCCTTGTTTTAAATAGAAAACTGGAAGTAGGTAAATGTGCATTCTGAACTTACAAACAAGTCTTTTCTTGTTACATAGTGAAAGGGGGGAAAAGAAGCATTATTCCAGAAATTTTTTTGCCTCTTTGTAAATCCCAAATAGTTTTCCAAAGCTTGCTTTAGAATAATTAGGTTTGGCAACAACCTTTGTAATGGAAGAAAATGCACAGTAATCTTTTGCTGTGTATCCCTACTTGCATAAATATAATGGAAAGTAAGCTTAAACTAAAAGCATTTGATAAACCTGCCAAGAGTAGAAATTGAGCAATCTGATACCTTAGTTTTCAAACATGATTTATGCATTGAGGCTGTTCCAATGCTCCATATGAACTGACTGAACATCCTAGAATTTGTTTCAGAGTGTTTTCCAATGTGCAAGACTTACATTACAAACATGGTACTGCCCCACCCCACCCTTTGCTAGATTTAGTGCTAGTGCTTAAAGCATTTCATCATTTATCTGAAAGTGATGAATTTCTGGTTTCCAGAAGACAATGTACTTCTTCGTGTTTTGTCCTCACACATACAGCATATACTTACTTGTTATTTCCATTTGGTGTTTTTCTCTAAATACTGGTGGTCCTCATTAACTGAACTGCCTCGTTTAGTGACTGTTTGCAGTTACAACTGTGATGAAAAAGTAATTTTACTACCATTTACTACCTTGACAGGTCTGTAAAGCAAAGGAAAGCTGAAATAACCGTAAGCACAGTTGCAGCTTCACTTAGTGGCTGCTTCACTTAACTCTGACTTGCTGATCTAATTGTGGTCACTAAATGAGGACTTCCTGTAAGCATAGTCCTGTAGATAAGTTTAAGATCAAGTATTTTAGCTAAACAAAGCTGTTAAGCAAGCTGCAATTAAATAATTCCTATTTCTTGACTAACAGTTAAAAATTACAAACTGGTCTATACAGCACAGTTTTTTAAGGTCCTTTACCCCTTCCCTTCCTGTAATCAAAGCCACCCATTGAATCCAGAAGTTTCCTCAGTGATTAAATGCACATCACAATGTACATAAAGTTTATTTACGTAGGTACATACAAAACATGTATATATACGAAAGGAATAGTTTCTGTGGAGAGTTTACTCCATTATTTTCTCCCTTTGTGTACATCCATGTCCTAATAGATACCTTCCCAAAGACATACTTCATAATGACAATGTCCACCCTACTCCCTGTTCCATAAACTAGCATATAATATGAAACTGGGTAGACTAAACCATGAGGTTAACCAAGGGTAAGCATGGTGTGCAAATATCGCCCCAGCCTGTGACTTTATATGGAGTAAGCCTGGTGAATTCCTTCCAGCAATGTCTACAATCAACAGTTGCCTGACCAAAACTTGCTGGTTAGAATTCCTGAAGTATAAGTTTATCCCATTTAAACATACAGGAGAAATATTTACAGTATTTAGGAACATATACAGAATATGCTTATCTTCCCTTAACATGATGAGAAACTGAATTGTTTTATGTCAGTGTGTTCTTATTGTGACATATTTTTTTTCTTCCATATTCTCTTCCAGTTAGTCTTGTCCCCAACTATCTCTGGCATCATCAGAGTAATGGATTCAAAATAGCACAGTGAGTATATTATTTATTGGGTAACTTTAGATTCTGGACTTAATGGTCTTACTGCTCTTTGGATGGTAAATTGTGTTAAGATTAGAATATGTTCTAGTTTAGCCAGCATATCCCAATTTGGGGCTACATTCTGAGAAGCCTGCTGGCATTAAAAAAAAGTCCTTTCTAAAGGCTTGAAAATATGATAATAATGTAGTACAGTCCTATTGATCTGATGGATGGAGACCTCGGATTTAATCTCAAAGGAGAAAGAGGAAAAAGTGATCCCTTCTTCTGAAATAAGCCATTACTTATTTAATGGTTTCCATTTAACCACCAATTATGTTTTTTTTTTCCGGCCGGATTTCTGACCCAGGGAAGAAAAAAGAAATTCATAAAAAAAGCAAAAAGGACAGAAAGAACAATTAGAATGGTGGTGGAGGGGACAGTACAACCATAAAAACAAGAGATGCAACACAACCCTGAATAAAATTCTGTGAAAATTAAGTATATTTTTATTATATTCGTGAGGAACGACGCTGAGGCTTGAGTCGGACTAATGCTTTATTAACTTCTGAACCTCCTAACTAGAGTCGTCTGACAGGAGCAGGCCCCGATCTGACAGCTCTGTATTTATACTGAACACAACATAACATCAACCAATCACAACGCTTAGAATTCCTGCTCCTTTTGGAGCCCCCTGGTGGAGCCCCAGGACATTACACCCCTTACCCTTTAGTTGGAGCATGCGTACTCAGCGAGGTACGCTGGGCGCCGTCTGATCCGACTAGATCGTCTTAGCTCTTGGGGTTGTTCTCCCAGACTGCGGTCTCCGTCTGCATGGTCTATTGCCGGACTTGTCTCCTCCCCGGGGAGAGGGGTGAACTCCTCTACGACTGCTTCTTCCCGCCCCGGTAAGTCAGCGAGAGCGGTTTGGCTCGCGGCTCGTCGCGCCCCCTCCTCCCCTAGTCGGAGTCCCTCTATAGGGTTGGGGGACTCTGCCAGTTGTGGCTTGGCTCCTGCCGTTTCCCCCCACCGAGATCGCAGTTGGTCAATGTGGCGGTGCCACTCCTGGCCGTTGTCTAACAGGACACGATAGGAGCACGGGCCGCTTGAGCCGACTACCACCCCTGGGAGCCAAAGTGGGCTGCCGGCATAGTTGCGTGCATACACAGGGCTGCCTACTTGGAACGAGCGCCCTGGCCGGGAGGAGTCTAGAGGCTTTTCTGTGGAATAATGGGGGTGTAGTCTATCGAGCTGCGTTCTCAAACGCCTCCCCATGAGCAACTCAGCTGGTGTTTTATTCGTGGCTGTACATGGCGTAGTGTGCTGTGTGAACAGGAGCTCAGCTACTTTATCTCGCCAATCCCCCGGGCCTAGTTTGCGAAGTGTTTCTTTCGTTGTGCGAACCATGCGTTCCGCCATGCCATTACCTGCAGGGTGCCATGGCGCAATGAGACCATGCAGTATGCCTAAGTTGGCGAGGAACCCCTCAAATCGGGCCGCTGTCAGCTGAGGCCCATTATCCGAGATCAATACGTCGGGGTACCCATGTGTCGCAAACAATGACTCCAAACACCTAATCAGGGAGTCAGTGGTGGTCGTGGACATTAAGCGGACTTCCAACCATTTAGAAAAAGCGTCCACGACCACCAAGAACATCTGGCCTTGTACTGGGCCGGCAAAATCCACGTGGATGCGGGACCAGGGGCCTGCTGGGGTTTCCCAAACCTGCGGGGTTGCCTTAGGCGGGGATGCCCTATTCTCCTGACAGATGGAGCACTTGGCCACCCTTTCTTCGATGGCCTTATCCATCCCCGGCCACCACACGTAACCCCTGGCTAGGGCCTTCATTCGGACCACCCCGGGATGGCCCCTATGCAACAAGTTGAGGGTGGCTCGCCTAAAAACCGTGGGGATTACAACCCGCTCACCCCACAATAAACAGCCCCGTAAAACAGACAGTTCACATTGGCGCGTTTTGAATGGGGCAAATTCGGAAGTCACAGTGTCCCCAGGCCAGCCCCTCAGCACCCAAGTCAGTACTCTTGACAGGACGGGGTCTCGAGCCGTAGACTTGGCGATGTCGCTTGCTGCGATGGGTAGGTTGATGTCGTTCAAGTGGAAGACCGTAGATGCAGGTGCCGGGTCCTCCAGCAGGATAGGCAGGGGGCAGCGGCTTAAGGCATCGGCGTGCACGATGTTGCGGCCAGGTCGGTAGATCAGGTGGTACTCGTAGTTGGCGAGGAAAACGCTCCAACGGGTCATTCTTGGGGATATCATCTGGGGTGTCGGACGGTTGCTGGAGAGTAACCCGAGAAGTGGCTGGTGGTCAGTCACGAGGTCGAAACGGCGCCCATACAGATAGTGATGGAACTTGCGAACCCCCGCGATGAGAGCCAGGGCCTCCTTGTCGATTTGGCCGTAGTTCCTTTCCGGCCCAGCTAAGGTTCTGGAAAAAAATGCAATCGGGGCTTCCTCTCCGTTCGGCAAGCGGTGGCTAAGGACAGCGCCCACGCCGTAGGGTGACGTGTCGCAGGCTAGCACTAGTGGCAGTTGGGTGCTGTATTGAGCCAGCACCGTGTTTGCTGTCAAAAGTCCTTTCACAGCGGCAAATGAGTGTGCCTCACGGGGGCCCCATTTCCACGGTGCCCTGGCGTCCAGCAATCTGTGCAGCGGTTCTGCCACTGTGGCTTTGTGAGGCAGGAAAATTGCATAAAAGTTCAAGAGGCCAAGAAAGGCTTGCAGCTCCGCCTTACAATTTGGCCTGGGTGCGTCCACAATGGCTTGGATCTTAGAGGCTGTGGGGTGTATTCCAGTGGAGTCCACCAAGAACCCGAGGAATTCTACGCTGCTAGCCGCAAACACACATTTAGATTTCTTAATTCGTAGCCCCACATCCTGGAATTTGGTGAGGACAGCACGCACTCGAGAGATTAATTCCTCACGTGATGACGCAGTGACCAAAACGTCATCGAAATAAGGCACTGTGCCCGGAATTCCGTGTAACAGGCGTTCCATCAACCCTTGGAAAATGCCCGGGGCAGTGCTTATGCCAAATTGGAGGCGGCGGCAGCGGAAAGCGCCTCGATGTGTAATAATAGTCTGAGCTTCGGCTGCTTGGTCGTCCACAGGCAGCTGTTGGTAAGCCTGGGACAGATCTAACTTCGCGAAGACTTTTCCCCCTCCCAGGGAATGCAGCAGGTGGTGCACGATGGGCACAGGGTATGCGTGGGACTGTAATGCGCGGTTCACTGTGCACTTATAGTCTGCACATAGCCTGATTGAGCCATCTGGCTTAACAGGGGTCACTATGGGGGTCTCCCAACGCGCCTGATCTACAGCTTCTAATATGCCCTGTGCAAGGAGGCGGTCTAGTTCAGCGTCCACCTTTGGCAGTAGTGCCAAGGGCACTCTCCGTGGTTTGAGGTGGACAGGGGCAACCATAGGGTCAAGATTAAAAGTCACAGGTGTTCCAGTATACTTCCCTAGCTGCCCGTCAAATACTGCGGGGAATTCCTGTTCCAATGTGGCCCCCATGTCTTCCCCTTTCACTGCGTTAATGCCCTCCAGGGAAAACCCCAGAGCTGGAAACCAGTCTAGTCCCAGAAGACTGGTAAGGGGCTATCTACAATTACAAGGGGCAGGCGGCATGTCAGGCCCACAAAATCCGAGAAAATATGCCCGCTTTCTGTCTCCTGACAGCTCGGTGAACTCATTTGCGATGAGGAAACATTCGAACCGGGCTACATAGGAGGCCCAGGTCTCCCTCGGCGGGTTAAAGGGAGCGAATGTATGTTGGGTGGCCATTACTCGTCCCTGACAGTGCTTTCACAATTTTCCTTACGTTCAGGTGTGCTGGAATCACTCGATGTGGATTCGACCTCCTTCTTCGTCGCCAGTATTATATTCGTGAGGAACGACGCTGAGGCTTGAGTCGGACTAATGCTTTATTAACTTCTGAACCTCCTAACTAGAGTCGTCTGACAGGAGCAGGCCCCGATCTGACAGCTCTGTATTTATACTGAACACAACATAACATCAACCAATCACAACGCTTAGAATTCCCGCTCCTTTTGGAGCCCCCTGGTGGAGCCCCAGGACATTACAATTTTGCATCACCACTATGTCTTTTTTTTCCTTCCACCTTCCTCTTCTTTCCTTACATAGTGCAAACCTGAGGGTGGGGCCTGTAAAATTACTGATTTTTAAAGAACCAACTTTATTTGGCTGGAGAACTAAGCAGATAATGTTCAATTAATTACCATTTGGAGGAGACTTTTATTTTCTAACACATACCAGCTGCTTCCAGTATTAGAAAAAGGAAACCCTAACCTTGTTTTTAGAGCATTTTCAAAAATGCTGACTTGAAAACTCACCTGATATCAAGGCCCAAAGTAACAGGGGGGAAAAGGTTACTAAACCAAATCCAAGTTATAAAAGGAACCCAACTGCAGTCAATGCTGGTGTGTCGTGCAATCATTTGGAAATACATAACCTTTTATCCTGGTTGATCCCATTGTCCTAACAGAACATTGTCCTAATGCTTTTAGCCCCACTCTTACACGCCTTATGGGCTGCGATTCCAGCCCAGAGCTCTCTTTTAGCTGATCCAAAAGAGCATTCCCAACCAGCAAATCGAGAAGCTGCCAGGCTGATCTATAAAGGGGCTGGGCGGCTTTGTGCAAAATAGAAAGCTGGAGGACTGACAGGATGTGATCCTCTGGAACAAATGTCTTTCACAGGGAGAGAGAGACGCCCCAGCTTCTAGTTACATCTCTGGCAGCGGACAACAATTCTCAGCTTCGCTTACCAGGGTTATTACTGGCCGAGGCTGCCGCCTGCAAAAGAGGCTTTGGCAGCCCCCTCGTGTCCTTCTTCGAAAAGGGCAGCTGGCTCGTCCCGGAGGACATTGCAGAGAGGGAGAGCGCGGGCAAAGCGGCTGCGAGCGCCCCGGGCGGGAAGAAACCCCTTGCTCTTCGCTTTCCTGAAGCGAACTTGCCTTCGACATCATGCACAGCTACGGGACGCCGAGGCAGAACGAGGATTAAGGCGGGAAAAGAGGCGCGGTGGGGTGGCTGGGCAGGGCGGGGCGGCGCTGGGAACTCATCCTTCTCCTAAGGGGAGCGCCCCGGGCAAGAAGCATCGCCGCGCCGACTGAAAGGAGCTCCTCGCCGGGATCCCGTGCAGGCTAGAAGCCGAGCGCCATGGAAGGGAGCCCGATCCCGGTGCTGACCGTGCAGACGGTCCCGTACGAGGACCAGAAGCCGACGGGCGGCGGAGGGCTGAGGAGGCCCACCGCGGTCTTCGAGGGCCAGCGCAATTACTTGCCCAACTTCATCCAGAGCCTGCTCTCCTCCATCGACCTGCGCGACCGCCAGGGCTGCACCATGGTGGTGGGCAGCGACGGCAGGTACTTCAGCAGGACGGCCACCGAGGTGGTGGTGCAGATGGCGGCAGCTAACGGGGTAAGGGCGGCACCTCCTCCCTTGGCTCCTCCGGAGCTTCGTTGAAGGCGGACTTTCTCCAGCGAGATATTAGGGGATTGCCCCCCCCCCCGCGCGCACTTCTAACCCGGAATGAGGATGATATTAGGGCAATATGTCCTTCTTATCCATTTTGGGGAATTCTGAATTCAAAAAAAGATTGGATCCAGTTGATCTTGTAAAACTAATTTATAAGGTCAACTGGATCCGATCTCCTTTTGAATCTTCAAGTTGCCATTATTCTAGTGGATAATGGATTGGATCCATAGGGTAATGGATCTGCAGCCCATGGTTTATTCTATCACATCTTATTACAAATGTGTAAGATATATATTCTGTCATGAGCATTTGTCTTTCTGTTATCTATGGCTTCCATCCAATTCATTTATATCTATAACGGCTCATGCTTTCCTTTGTAGATCTGTCTGTTAGCCTGCCCTTCATTGCCCCATCTGTGTAAGTTCCTGACTGTTGTAATGATCAAAGTGTGCTACAGGACTTGGTGTACTGACTGGTTTGTTGTGAGTGTTAGAGAACAGCCATTGATAGTTTACAGTTTACTGGGGTCTATTTCGGAAGCTCACTAAATTTCTCTGTGTTTGACATATTGAGTTTGAGTTTGACATATTTACTGCAATAGTGTATGGAAAAAATGCAGTGGTTTTGTACTGTGTTGTCTTGCCTTCCACCATATCTATCAAATTGTTCCAAAGTCTTTGTCTAATTTTCCCCCTCTAGTATAGTGTCCCATTGTTTTTGTTACTCTTATTCACTCAGTCTGCCTGATCATATAGTTTGCATATGGCATGCTTTCAGCTGTTCCTGCCTTTTCATGACCTAATAGAACTACAATATAAGACCATCAAAAATTTAGCCTAGCGTATAGTGCAAACTCAGTCTGTATGGTTACTTTAGTGTGTTGTATGAAACCAGGAAGTTGTGTTAACTAAGCAGAGTATGTGGTGAAACATGTGTAAGTGTATTGTGTGAATTCAGCCAGTAATCACTCTTGTAATTTATTTATATTTCCATAATTTCATAGAATAAGGTGGATTTGAAATCTCTGAGGTGAAAGGTTACAGTTTCTCAAGCATGGTTATCTACATTCCTTTAGTTTAAAAGTAGTTCCATCACGCCAGTAAATCTATTTAGGAAGAAAAATGTCCACTTAGACATAATTAAGGCTGATTTACAAGTTTAAAACCCATAACAATTTCAATATAACAATGTTTAATATCCAATTAAGTATCACATTATTGTACTTTTTAAGGCCATACAGTATATTTCTGAGTCAGTGACATCTGCCTGACCTTTTTCTTGGCTTGCAGGGAATAAGGAATCTCCCTCTGAAGAGACAATAGTAGATTTGCTGTGGGAAAGTATTGGAGACAAATCTGCCTTGGAAGGAAATTAGAACATTCAGCCAAATACTCTGCAAATGTCTTTCATACTTTTACTGAAGAATTTTGACATGATCCTTGTTATGCTCTTAACAAAGAGATAATCTAAAAAGGAGTGCCCACCATTTGTATTTTCTACTGATATTAAGAAACTGGATTTGATGGCGCACCTCTTGGCACCTCGGTAGATTGTTCACTTTCAAAATTACACACAAAAAAGTTTATGAATAGCCTATATAAACCAGATATAAACTTGAATAGACATAATCTGAAGCTAGCTATTGTAAAGAGCAAAGCATAAATTGGAGATAAAGGAGATTAAAAGCTAGAATAAGCAAGACCAAACAGGCTGCTAATTAGGTAGCATGATTTCCAAGGCTAAATCGATCTTACCTGTAGGATTTTATCAGATGAGTTGGAAATGCTGTCTCTTCCTCTTTTGCTCCTGATTAAGGCACAAACATGGCCCAGTAATGTTTTTTTTTTTTCTATCATGTTAGTTTTTCACTGCCAGCCTTCTTCCCAGCTCCAATCTCTGACAGGCATCCTTCCCTCTTTCAGGTCTAAATTTTATATTTTGTTTTTTGTTCTGATATAATTTTAATGGCTAAAGTTTGTTACCCTTCACTGACCATTTGGTTGCTTGTGTGGTCAGGGTTTAGGATTTCCCCAGTTATTATTGTGTTGGTGTTGTTTTTGCCACTTTAGATTGCTGTAGTTATGCTCTTTTCTGGATGGTCGCCCTGAGTCCCACGGGATTGGGCGGCCTATAGGAGCGTTTAAATAAATAAATAAATAAATAAATGGTTGCTGGGTTTGGTCCTCTGTGTCCAATTTGGCTTGGACTTCAGAGACATCTGCTTGATAATGCCTGATTGGTGCTTTGCATAGGACTTTTCAGGTCTTCCTGAAAATGGATTCCTCAGAGAGTAAACAGAGAACAAATCCTTGTTGCATAGAAGAGTTAGAACCCATTGGTCTAAGCTACTGTCTATACTCACTTTGCCCAATGAGGGAGAGTGATTGATGGCCCACAGGTAACACCTGAGGAAGGAAAATCCATCAGTCCCTTGCCTTAACCTGGTACACAATAAGTAAGGATAATGCAAT
The DNA here is from genome assembly GCA_023053685.1 of Diadophis punctatus similis. Classification (NCBI taxonomy): domain Eukaryota; kingdom Metazoa; phylum Chordata; class Lepidosauria; order Squamata; family Dipsadidae; genus Diadophis; species Diadophis punctatus. The sequence continues at coordinate 66,359,731 of JALIGW010000002.1, read as the reverse complement.
CCGCTGACATTGTTTTATGGTAGAATGGGGATCTGAATGGGGCCAGTCAACATTGTGCTGACATATTGTTTTGCTGACTAAACAACCGCTGGAGAGCATATTAACTCAGCAGTGAGGAAGAGCCCTGTGAGTTCTGATTGGAATATTTCCTGGAAAATATTTTAGCTAGCCTAGGATATAATTGATCACCCACACAGCATATTCTTGTTCCAGTAGATTCTTTCTTTATCCCCTCCCATTACTTGAATATTTTGTCCATACTGTACAGTATCAGCACTTCAATTCCCCCCCCCCCTTTGCTGTGCATTTTGGAGCCCCCTGGTTAAATATTCCAAATTGTTGACATTAAAAAACATCTAACCTTTTTCTCTGCTGCATCACGTCAGACTTGCCCTTCCCTACAAGATATGTCAGGAGGACAGATCAGACAACTATATTGTAATAATAATTTCTTTGTGATTATTTTCTCATAACTGCAGGTTATAGTGCTGCTATTTTGACATGGTAGTGACTTGGCTTCGCAACCATTTCCTTATCAAATGCTATCATAATTTAGAATTAGTTAAATGTTCATTATATTCTTGAAAAATCCGACTTGTCATGAACGCTGAGACTTTCTTCTTTTAATCTAATCTTGTTAAATTTGTTGAGGAAAAAATATAAGTGAGGGAAACAATCTGTTCTTCGTTGTGGAATGTGGGAAAGAGCTGAAGAACATGCTTTGTATGGGGAAAAAATTCCATGTTTGATCCAGAATCTTAAAAACATGCCTGTTATTTGACTGTTTGCCAGTAATGACAGTTATGAGCCAGAAGCATTAAAAAATGCAGTATTACTTTCTATAAGACAGCTTACTTTCAGTTTCAGTGCACTACAACATTTGATTAAAATGGGAAAACATTAGCTGGTTCATACATTGCATTAAGCGGTGTTTTTATCAATTATGGTTTATTGACTAAATTACAGTTGGCCAGTATCACACAGTAAGCTAAGCCATGAAAACTGGTTGAGAAACCAAAATGGACAGTGTATGGAAATTCTTAATCATCCAGATCATGGTTGTCATGCTTTTCCAAAAGGCAACTGGGCTTTCTTGTGTTTTTTTTTTCCTTTGAAAACATTTTGCTTCTCATCCAAGAAGCTTCTTCGAACAAGTTATTTTAAGTGATGTGAACTTGGCCATTACAAAGAACATATAAGGAATACAAAAATGAAAACTTGGCAGCATCTGAGATGTAATCTTTTTGTCTATGCTAATTTGTCAAAGTTAATTTATTGGTTTAAATGTATGACAATTATGAAACAGGTTGGTCGAAGTAGCAATTCTTAGACTTTTCCTTAACAAGTCACTCAGATAGAATTTTATGTGACTATGTGTTTTATATTTTTCAAACTATATATGGGACATTAGAATTCTGATAATAGTGCCTTGACTGAATACTGATAGACAGAAACAGTTTTACATTCCACTGAAATGTATTAAAAGTCAAGGCATTTTTAAGAGTTAGCTTTTTTTTAATAAACTCTGTCATTTTAATTTTAAGGCAAGGCACAGAGAATTTAGAACAATCCATTACTTGAATGTATAGGGTTTGCGGGCTCAAACATTCTAGAGTAGACACACTGGTCAAGTATGCTTTAAACAATTTGTACCAGTGTCCCAGTTTCTTCAGCTCATTTTTATTTTTGTTAAAAGAAAAAAAAACAGTCTTTTGAGGAATATTCTTCTACGGTTTGCAAAAAGGAGTTGCATGATTAAGAGCTCCTTCGCACACACAACCCACCCTCACAGCTAGACTATAAATGTCTGTTCACCAGTATGTTTCAAATCTATGCATTTTTGTTATTGTTTTAAGAATTTTTCAAAAGTTGAAACTAGTAGAACAACATCTAAGAACAGGTTGTGCTTCATGATATTCTACAGAATTGTCCAATCCAAATGTACACTCTTGTCAGGTCCCTTCAACAGATGGCTAGTCTGTCTATATAGATCCTGTCTATGTTTAAAGCCCATAAACCAGCAAGACACTTTTTTAAAATTGAGAATACCGTCCAGATCATACAGTACATAAAGTAAGGTGTAGTTATTTTAATAGCCAAAGGGATCCGTGCGAAGAAAATTGGAACACATTCAGGGCTACCACTTAAATGCTTCTAATACTTGGAAGTACAAAACATTTGAGTAGTCACATTCTCAAGGGATAAACTATTGCGGGGGGGGTAGTTTAGAATAAAACAACTGATTATATAGCAGTTGTAAAGTTAATAGTACAGTATGATAGAACAGTTAATTAACCTCTACTGCATGTTAAGCCTTCAAGGTTTGGCCAATTTTTTGCTGCATCTATTAGTATAAGGATAGGAAATTGTGTTTTCTGTATTCTTAGAAGCTCTAGTGGGGATAGAAATGATCAGCAATCTGATTGTGGAATTGTCTCCCTTCAGTTTTAAATTATGTTTTCACTTTGTGTCTTCAGTCAGTGCCTCTACTCTTACCTTGGTTTGCCAGATGGTGAGGCACAGGGATGGGTTCCAGATTCTGCTACTGCCGGTTTGCTCAGGAACGCACCGCGTGGGCGGGAGCGCTATGCGTGCGCGTGCATGCACAGTACTAAAAAAAAGCTTCTGAGCATGTGCAGAAGCAAAAAGCAAGATGGCGGCACCTATGGTGCCGCCGAGAGAACCGGCTCAGGGGCGTGGTAGGTCTAGGTCGCTGCCGGTTCCAGCGACCCAGGCCGCCAAGTTACTAACGGTTCTATAGAACCGGTCCGAACTGGTAGGAACCCACCTCTGGTGAGGCATTCAACCCAGTTTGAAAATTCTCATTCTATATGTTAATACATATCTGAAATACATTACAACTTTCTTGATTCTAGCCAAAAGTCGGAGTTCTCCATCCATTATTTAAGTGTATGACCTATTTGATTTCCCCATAGTCCCCTTACCTCCAAACATTCTTCCCACTCATGTATTCATGGCTGTGCTCTCCACTGAATTTCTTGATTCCTTCCAGTATTTAATTCACCTGTGCTGCATTTCCCACATGTTTTGCTTTTCCAATCTGCCAACCTCTCTACTACTCATTGCCTTCCCAGGCTTGTGCTTAAGTCTACTATGTTTTGGGCTGTGATGTTGCAAAAAGAGTCTTCTATTTGCATTTATTAAATTTATTTGCCGCCCATCTCACGGCAACTCGAGTCTTGGTCTCATAGTATTCTATTAGCTGCAATTTTTGTAGTGTAGTGTTGGTATTCCAAACTCACCACTAACAAAACAAAACAAAACAAAAATGAAAATATTAGCTTAAGTTAAAATAAAAGCTCCATGCCAGAGGTGGGTTCCTCCCAGTTCAGACCAGTTCGCCCAAACCTGTAGCAACCTGTTGGTGACATCACGATGGCGTCACAGAACCGGTTCAGTCGTGCCGGTCTGTGGGCGCCGCCATCTTTTTTTTAAAAAAATTTCGGAATCCCCCCCTTTTAAAAAAAATCTTTTTCCGGGTTTTTTCTTCTTCTGCGCATGTGCAGAAGCCAGGTTTCTGGCACTGCGCATGCATCACCATTTTGTTTTTGGCTTTAAAAAAAATTGACACTGTGCATGCGCGCGCAAAGTGCCCACGTGCCCACGAGGTGTGGCCACATGGCGCAGGAGGAAGCGAACCGGTAGCGAGGTAAGTTAGAACCCATCCCTACTCCATGCCCTTTTGATGTTGACTCTATTCTCTTTTGGATTATGACTTGATTTGCTGCACAAAGCTTGAAACAGCACTAATATTCTGCTGATACATTCTTATATGAAAGGATATATTTTCTAGGGTTTTGTCACTCTGATCCAGACATTTTATTTCTTTATTTATTACACACACACACACACATATATATTTAGAGATACAGTATATATTGCCTTTATTATTTTTACAAATAACTCAATATCCAACATACCTTTCTCTTCCTATTTTGCCCACAACAATCCTGTGATAGGTGCTGAGATAAAGTGATTGTCCAAAGGACATCCAGCTGGCTTTCATGGCTAAGGCAGGACTAGAATTCATGGTTGCCTGTTTTGTAGCCTAGTGCCTTAACCCCAGACCAAACTGGCTGATTGTTACTCATTTGTTATGTATAGATTATCAGCAGTGTATTTGAAAAGTGGTATAAGAACAAACTACACAAAATCTCTAAAAAGTGTTGGTGTATTTGAGGTGCATACAGTCTTGTGAAGATATGTGCAGTCCGTTACATGATTTATGTGCCTATCATTTGGCAACATCTTTACAGTGTGAATTTTAACAATCTGCATTGCTTCCTGGTTGCTTAGATCTGAACTGGATTGTTGACTATATTTATGTGTAAAACATGTCACACAATGCCATGTTATGATTTTCTGTGCTTTGTATAAATGCCAAAAGCTATGCCACAGTGCATTTTAAATAACAAATCTGACTTACAAATGTATTTGCAGTTCTCAGTAAAAATATGTGATAGTGACTGGTTCAAGCGGTTATTTAATATTTATTTAATATTTTTATTCCACCTTCCCTTAACAAAATTTTAGACAAGATGATTGACTTTCTCTCATTTTCTATTCTTTTCAACTCTTACTTTTTTTAATTAACTTAGCAAAAATATATGACCTGTCATTTTATGAATTGCTTGAATGTTTTTAAGCAGATTGGCTCAAAAGTTGACTTTGTAAATATGTGCAATGTAAATATGTATTGTTTTACAAGGCATGTATATAAACAAAAACTGGAAATATTACCCCAGAGTTTGCAGCAATCTGTTCCCATCTTTTTAGCATTGGTACCTCCCCTTGGCAGAAAAAGCTGAGTGAAGACAAGTCTACAGTATGATCTAGAAATAAGGGGCATACTTTCAAAACCAGCTTCACAAACAGAAAGAAGTCTTTAAAAGGATGAAAAATACTCCAAAATGATTGTGGATATTATTCTAGGACAGGTCAAATATGAAAAGACTTAGAATTGCCTGAAAAGTTTTACTTTTAAAAGTTCTACTAATTTGGCCTTCTCGTGCAGACTTCTAGAGATTTGAAAAAGTTTGTATCAGAGAAAGAGTTTCTTCCCTGTTCTCTGATTAGAGTTAGAATCTCGGCCAAAGTAGAAGAATGTTCTGTTAATCATCCCAATCCATTTCCTTACCTATTTGAATTCCATTTAAACAGTAGTAAAGGTGATGGCAGCCTCATTAAGACAAGAAATACAATTTCCTTCCTTCCTTGAATTGCTAGTAATGGAAGTCCCAATGGAATTTTGCTTCTCGTTTCCATTGAGCTGGAATAGTTCCACATTGTCTAATAAGTTAATTCTAAAAGGTGAAATTTGAAAGAACAAGGTGACTTAAAGGGAATTTGGAAAACCTCAACTGTTTCCAATAAGGTAGAAATAACAAATCTTGTTTGCGAAGCACACTGCTAAGTCGTAAGGGGCTTATCCCTCACTAAAAACTATAAATATTTACTGTTACATTAATACCATCTTTTAAAAATGAATTATGGTTGTTTTTAGTTTAGCTCCACATGAATGGTTTTCATTTTATGCATCACCATTTAAGCAAGGGGGGGGGGAATGAACTCACTTTTCAGAGAAAAGAATTTGGAGCCGCGCTTGCTTTATATTTCATTCCAAAATATTCATACAGTTTATTATGCTTTCACAGCACTTCCTTAACTCATTTCAGCTTGATTATAGCAGTCTTCCTCAATCTGGTGTTTCCACTGGTGTTTTGCTTGCGCGGAAGCAAAAAAATCACCGAAATCTCACGCACGTGCGCGTCCCCTTGCGAGATTTTGCTTCCACACATGCACAAGAAGCAAACAAATTCTAAAAAAAAGATGGCGACGCGCGATGGACCGGTGAAGACGATGGATCGGTGTCACACGCAGATTGCGTAATCGGCCGGCCGCTACCGGTGCGGTAGAGTGGACCGCACCGGTAGGAACCCACCATTGCTACAGATGATCCTCGACTTACAACCACAATTAGAATCAGAGTTTCCATTGCTAATCAAGGTTAAAGGGGGGTTGCATACAATTTGGCAACCTTTTTGCGCAGTTGTTAAGTGAATCATGGTCATTAAGTGAATCCAGCTTTTTCTATTGACTTTGCTTGTCAGAAGCCATCTGGGAAGGTCACAAATGGCGATCACATGATCTCATGATGCTGCAGCAGTCGCAAATACATGCTGGTTGTCAAGTACCCGAATTCTGATCATATGATCATGAGGATGATGGTCATAAGTGCAAGGATTGGTCATAAGTCACGTTTTTCCAGTGCCATTGTAACTTTGAACGGTTGCTAAACAAATGGTTGAAAGTCAAAGACTAACTGTACATACAGTATATATCCGTGATGGCGAACCTATGGCACGCGTGCCACAGGTGGCACGCGGAGCCATAGCGGAGGGCATGCGAGCGTTGCCCACCGGCAAACCGGAAGTGCGGAAAAACGCACTTCCGGTTTGCCGGTGAGCTGTTTTTTGCACTCCGGAGGGTTCAGGGAAGCTTCCTGAAGCCCCGGAATGCAAAAAACAGCAAAACGGGCAAACCGGAAGTGCGTTTTCTGCACTTCCAGTTTGCCCATTTTGCCATTTTTTGCATTCCGGGGCTTCAGGAAGCTTCCCTGAACCCTCCGGAGTGCAAAAAATGGCAAAATGGCAAACCAGAAGTGCGGAAAACGCACTTCCGGTTTGCCTGTTTTGCTGTCTTTTGCATTCCGGGGCTTCATGAAGCTTCCCTGAACCCTCCGGAGTACAAAAAACAGCCCAATGGCAAACCGGAAGTGCGTTTTTCTGCACTTCCGGTTTGCCCATTGTGCGCATGCATGGGGGGGGCAATGGGCATGGGCACGCGAACCAGAAAAGGTTCGCCATCACTGGTATATATGTACATACTATTATTATCCTCAGCCAGCCCTCCTTGCATTTGAGACTATGCTTCAACACATTTGGGAGGCATCGGGCTTTGAAGAACAATCTACCCAATAAATTTATTATCAGTTAAATATAAATGTTTCTACATAATTATTTTTCTTTCTTTTATCTTTATGTTTCTTATTGGTAATCACTTGAAAATCTGTTCTTATCTAGTGTATTAAGAATGTTTTTCTGAGTGAGCTTAGAAAATAATCTAAATTGCATTCTGATAATTTTTTTTAAAAAAGGAAAGAGAGAGGGAGAAAGGGAATAGTTGCCCTTCTGCATTTGGAGTTTCTGCCATTGGTGATGACCTTACTTTCCCTAATATTTTTGGTATAATATTTTCCCAAGAATTTTGAAGCCCCTTTTTCATCTTACAATTTTGTAAGGTAAAGTAGATTAAGACATGCAAAAATCACTCAGTGAGTTTAATGTCTAAATGAAGGTTTTTATAGCCTGGATTTATTGATTAATTTTAGGTGATCATGGTTCAGTGTTTTGTCTATGGCCTTATGCTACATCAAGGAAATGCACCACAATTTCTCTCATAAGCCTCTCTTGAATTTCTAATTGACGAGAGGCTCTCTTCTATATTTTTTGGTGGATAAAATACCACATAGGCACAGAGACAAGCATCACCTATCTCCCTTCAACAAAAAGTTATCAGTTTTGTGCCCAACTAACATCAATTTAAAATTAATTATAGGCACCCCATCCTCATACATGTTTGGATATGCAGAGGGAATGAGGTTCTCCTTTCTTTTTCAGCTGTAGCGCTGGGAAGAAGCCTCAGTTCTCACGTCACTCATCAAATCTGCTAAATTCTCACTATGTTAAGGGCACTAAGCCACATTCTTGAACTCCCTATATGGCGATGCTGTTGTTTTGCATACCATACGAAGGCTGGTATCATGACAAAATTATTATCTCTGAAGACTTGATTGCAAACCAACTAGGGGCAAAAGGAATCCCAGAGCTGGCTTGAGAAATCAGGGAGAGTTGTAAGCAGAATTTTTTAGCTGGTTTAATATTCAATATAGTAGATTACTTGGATTTTAGCAACTGAAAAAGAAAAAAAAACAGCAACCATGGTGGTCTCTTCAATATGCAAACATGCTCTCTTCATTCAATAATCTCCCAATAACGTGCTTTCCTCTTTCAAAAAAATAAATGATTTAAATTTAAGTTTCTCAGTTTTCAGACTGGTAGGCAGTTCTAGATTAAATTTGTTCCTTGGAATGGATCAAATCAGAAAATGTTTTGGTTGAAGAACAAACAGGCTTTACAGCTGGACACTCAGTATTAGATCACTTTCTTATTTTGCAACATCTACAATAAGTGAAAATATACTTTTAAGTCCGGATCCACACAATATGCAATTTTATCAATTTCAGAATCACTTTTGTACTTATTGCTACACATAGTGCAAACTTAAAAAAATAATGGATGCCTGCTTCTTCTTATATAAAGCTTTATGAGAACTCTAGTTTAAAAATTAGGTGGATGATGTGCTATTACTTTAGCTACCAATTGGTCTAAAGCAAACTTTATATACTTTAGCTGCATATTGCAAGATAGAAGCACTCAACATTAATTATGCAAAACCTAAGATATTGGTGTGTGTATATACAGAATATAATATAATAGTAATAAAATATAACAATTATGTTTTATATACCGTAGTTAAACACACACACATATTTGCTAAGCGCCCTAAAATTCATTCATACACAATTTAAGAAGTTTAGATCTTCACATATATGGGAATAGTGTTTTATGCATGGCACACTTGAAGTATGTTGTCTCTAGCAACAAAAGTCAGCAACAGCCCTGCAGTCCTTGTATTACTCCAGCAGTGCATTATCCATACATATTTTAAGCTAGTGTGCAACACCACCACTTCTGTTCTGAGCCCAATTGGGACCATATAGATCCTTCACTCCCTTTAGAGAGGATGAAAAATTAATTTTTAAATATATTGCAGATCCTTTGATGGGTTTGTGTTCCCAACAGGGACTTAAATCATGAGACTGTTGTGACCAAAATTGAAACTAATATTTGGTCATGTATCTTTTTTAACTGGTTGAAATTACATTTTTTTCCACATTTTATATCAGGGAATTGATGCCTCTGATTTTCACCTTTGATTTTAAGTGATGACTTGGTTTCATCTACGAAAGTGCACATGAAACCGAAGGGCTGTGGTTTCTCCCTTAAAGCAATCCTGAGGTATGTAGACATGCAGTGTGCCAAGGAACTGGCTCTCAAAGATGTTTTCCGTTTTCAAGCCAACTAAATAGTTGAGTCAAATATGGTTCCTAAATTCAGAAGAGCTTTAACCTGACAAGAGCTAATGCTCTTGCAACAGTTGTTCTCGAGGGAAAAATTTGGAGTATCCTATTTGAACAAAAACTTTGTCCCTATGATGAAAGAGACCTTGACCTATTAACCCACATTTTATTATATTTATATTTATTATTGCTCTCATGGTAAAGATGCCTAGCTGAAGCTAATAATACCACATCTAAGCAGACTTCCAATTCACCTAGATCAGCGGTTCTCAATCTGGGGGTTGCGACCCCTTTGGGGGTCGAATGACCATTTCATAGGGGTCAGGAGACTTCGCCTGGACACTGCCATTTGGGTTCTTTTACCTTCTGCACATGCGCAGAACGCTTTGCGCATGCGCAGAGGGTAAAATAACCCAAATGGCGGTGGCGGGGGTCGCGGCAGGGTGGCACAACGGGCGCGGCGGCAGGGTGGGGCGCGGTGGGGGCATTAGGCATTAGGAAGGTTGAGAACTACTGACCTAGATCTATTTTATTTACAATTGTTATTGCTAATCACTGTAGTTTTATTTCTTTCAACAAGGTTTTGTTTTACTATTTATTAAATTTAGCACACTTCAACCAATTTCAATATCATAATTATTGGGTTTTACTGCATTTTTATTTCCTGTCCCACAATTCTTTTTCTTCTGCTTTTGAGCTGGTCTTTAATTGTAATAAAGTACTTTTACTAACTTCTGCTCTTGTCAATTTATATTGTAGTGCCAAATGGGAAATAGGTTATTTGCCTCTGAAGATACTCCTATATTAAACTCAAATAATATTAGAATAACTCTACAAAAGTACAGAAAGCCAGTTTGATGTATTCAGTAAGGCTAAAAACCGGGACTGTGAGTTCTAGTCCCACCTTAGGCATAAAGCTGGCTGGATGACTACGGGCCAGTCATCCTCTGTCAGCTCTAGAAAGGAGGCAATGGTAAACCACTTCTGAAAACTGTAGGCACTTGTCCAGGTAGACTCTGAGAGCTGAGCACAATTGAAAGGAAAAATATATATAGTTCAATTAATGGCTGCTTGTTATGTTAAAGAGAGTGAGCAAATTATTAGTAACTGCATGCCCAAAATTATGTCATACTGTAAGAATGGAATGGGGTCTGCTTCTTGATTCCCACTAATTTTGGCAAGTACAACACAGAAAGCCAAAGTGTTCGGAAATGCACTGTATTCTTGGCCTTTATTTTTAACACAGAAATCTGACTCTGGGGAAAGCTACAGGTCCTAGCTATCAATCATTCTTTGATCCTGCTAAAGACTCCCATGAATGACAGTTGCTGTCTTTTCTCATGCCTATTAAAGGTCTAAGCCTACAGTTGAACCCACATGTTTCAGATTCCTGCATATTGATGAAGCCTAGTTGATTTCTAATGACTTCCATTGACAAAATTACAGACCCCAGCTTTGATTCTCAAGTGTGACCGATTCTGTTTTTCCCAAACTTTTGTGAAGCTACTGTATACCACTGACTATTTTTATTAAGATAGCTTCTTCTTAATAAAGACAAATTCTTAGACATCAATCTGTATTTTATAACATTTCTGTGTTTTGTGTGACATGTTGATGAACGTGCATTGTGGATATAAGTTATAATGAAAGATTTTTTATATTGCTATAAGTTAATTTTATTTATTAGACTTTCATTTATGGCACCATTTTGTTGAAATGAGAATAAGATCTCATAGAGACTATTTAGATCTTTTCTTGGAATTCAGACAGTTAGAAATAAAGCCGAGATTAAAAGTCTAATAGAAAATATTTATTTCAGTACAAAAATAATAAATCCTGAATAATTACATCTTTGCTAAGAAAACACGACCATTCAGGTCAACAGTTAAGGCAGAAGAAAATTAATGGTGGTTTAGGAATGCACACATGCGTACAACTCATATCACATGTTCTGCCTGTATTGGAATGTACCATAATATTAGGATAGGGGTGCATGACCCTGCATAGACATACAACTGACAATATTCACTACGTGACACATTTGATGGCATGTAGAGTTTTCGGCCACTGGCTATAATCTTTCTGTAGATTAAGATATAATGGAGCAAGAAGGCAGGTGAACACTATGAAATAGATGCAGATGTACATCAGGAATCCATGGATAAAACTTACATGTATGTCTTCTTTATTCATCAATACAATCAGAGTTGAAAATCCTTGCTATTTTATCGTGATCAATGGCTCAAAATATTGGCTGTGCAGCTTGGATGTCAACCAGTATGATTATGTTTGGAACAAAGCTCTCCCTTTTTAAAAATAGAGATAATCTTTAATCAATGTACGACTGACATTGGTTTTTCTCCCCTGGCATTTAGATTGGAAGATTGATTATTGGGCAGAATGGCATTTTATCCACTCCTGCTGTGTCCTGCATTATCAGAAAGGTCAAAGCTGCTGGGGGAATTATTCTCACAGCTAGTCACTGTCCTGGAGGACCTGGAGGAGAATTTGGAGTAAAGTTTAACATTGCCAATGGAGGTAAGTAAGGGTTGTTGTGATGCATCTTATTACAAACTCTGATTTTTTGTTAGAAAAAAAAACTAATGTCTGAAAAGAAATTTGCCTATTACATTCACCATCTATAATCATATAAAAATAATATCTGTCTATCCATCCATCCATCTATCCAGCCAGCCAGCAATCCAGCTATTCATCTTAAGATGCCTTAGATTTAAATACAGCATATTTAAACAATGTTTAAAAAGCTTGTACACTTTTCCAGCTATTTGTTTTTTGGAATTAAAATCTTTGAATAGGCATGTTTTCATCTCTCTTGGTTCCAGCCATGAGATCAGTGATAAGCAGTCCGATATAATAGTCACAGACACCTCTGCACAACTTCCTGTCCCATTAAATTTCATTTATCTAAGATATTCTTTTAAATATAAATAAATAGGAATCTGATATACTACTGCAGCCCCGTTTGGAAATGTACTCATCTTCTCCTCCAAAAGTTAATAGAATATAACTTGTAGAATGCATCCTGTATTGGGGGGGGGGGGGGAAGAGTGACAAGGAATATTCTCATCAGTTTTTCCTATGGTAAACTAAATATGCTGCTCTCCACATACAGCATGGTAGCCATTTTGTGAGAACATTGCAAGCTCTCAAAAATTCTAATTGGTTGCAAAATTTTGTACATAATACCAATAGCACTTAGACTTATACACCGCTTTAGAGTGCTTTAGAGCCCTCTCTAAGCAGTTTACAAAGTCAGCATATTGTAAAGTGACCAGATTTTTTTTTTTTAAGCGGGACACCGACGGGGGGCGGGGCCGCCTGGATGCCGGGTTTTGCCCTCTGCGCATGCGCAGAACGCTGCGCATGCGCAGAGGGCAAAAGACCGCTAACGTCGTTCCACAAGAGCCGTTCGCGTGCAGGGCAGTTTATAAATAGCGGCCGCCAGGTAGGGAGCCGGCCGGGGTTGCGCAGGGCTGGGGGAGGCTCGCTAGCCCGGCAGCTCCGGCCGCAGGAAAGAGCGGGGGGGGGTGCCGTACTAGGAAGGGCCAGCAGTCGCCACCGCCTGAGGGGGCCACCACCCCCCGCCCGCCCGCCCGCCCGCTTCATTGCAGGGGACGCTGCACCGGATCCTGAGTTGCGCCGGCTCTCCCGCGGCCACGATGCCCGCCGACCTGATGGAGAAGAGCTCCTCCTCGCCCGCAGCGGCCATCCCGGCCAGCGCCGGAGGAGTCAACGCAGGACGCCCGCCCGCCGCCCACGGCCGGCCCGAGCTGAGAGGCCTGCTGCTGCTGCTGCTGCGGCTGGGCCCCCAGTCCCGGCGGCGGGAAGGCTGCGGCGGCGGCCCCAGCCTGCTGAGCCAGCGCCGGCCCGAGGGCCATGGATGCGACTCCTTCGCTCGGGCCGGGGCCCACCATGACGCCGGCCTTTTCGAGAGGGCGGGGCTGCATCAGGCGCCGGGCATGCACTGGAGGGCAGTGAAGGACACGGTGGAGAGGCGCCTGATGCAGCCCCGCCCTCTCGAAAAGGCCGGCGTCGCGGTGGGCCCCAGCCCGAGCGAAGGAGTCGCATCCATGGCCCTCGGGCCGGCGCTGGCTCAGCAGGCTGGGGCCGCCGCCGCAGCCTTCCCGCCGCCGGGACTGGGGGCCCAGCCGCAGCAGCAGCAGCAGCAGGCCTCTCAGCTCGGGCCGGCCGTGGGCGGCGGGCGGGCGTCCTGCGTTGACTCCTCCGGCGCTGGCCGGGATGGCCGCCGCAGGCGAGGAGGAGCTCTTCTCCATCAGGTCGGCGGGCATCGTGGCCGCGGGAGAGCCGGCGCGACTCGGGATCCGGTGCAGCGTCCCCTGCAGCGAAGCGGGCGGGCGGGCGGGGGGGGTGGCCCCCTCAGGCGGCGGCGACTGCTGGCCCTTCCCAGTACGGCACCCCCCCCGCTCTTTCCTGCGGCCGGAGCTGCCGGGCTAGCGAGCCTCCCCCAGCCCTGCGCAACCCCGTCCGGCTCCCTACCTGGCGGCCGCTATTTATAAACTGCCCTGCACGCGAACGGCTCTTGTGAAACTTGCCAAACTTGTGAAGAGCCCTTGCAAAGCCGTGCCCGCCGAAAATTGTATTTGTCTTTCGCCCCCCATGAGCCGCGGCCGGCCGTCCCTGCAGGGGAGAGCCCGCCCCCCAGCCCTCCCTCGCCCCTTTCAAAAAATCGGGACTTTTTAAGAGGGCGGGCGGGATGCGGGACAAATCATTAAAAAGCGGGTCTGTCCCGCCAAAATCGGGACGTCTGGTCACCTTAGCATATTGCCCTCAACAATCTGGATACAATAACTGAACTAGATTGAAAAAAATTCCTACTAATTAATATTTGTTGAGACATTAAACCCAAGGAGTTCAATTTGATTTTTCAGAAGATTCAACATCAGATCAGTTTTAATCCGAAGATTTCAGAGACCATAAAAAGCTCTAACAAAATATGTATGCACTGCTAAAATGCTATGTTAATTTAAACTATTGTGTATCTCGTAATAATATATAAAATTTATTTTGTATTTAAGAACATTTAATCTCTGTTTTGTGGTGATATTCAATAATTGATACAGTTTATGTTTGCATTATATTTTCAGGTCCAGCTCCAGATGTTGTTTCTGATAAAATTTATCAGATCAGCAAAACCCTTGAAGAATATGCCATTTGCCCTGATTTGAGAATTGATTTGTCTCGGTTGGGAAGACAGGAGTTTGATCTGGAGAATAAATTCAAGCCTTTCCGGGGTATTGAATTCTTTTCCATAGTGTGGAAATTTGCAATTAAAACTGAAAAGTTAGTCCTTTAAAAAGTTATTGGCATGGTATTTTAGAACTGAAATAGGAAACCCACAATGGGAATGTGTCTTTTCCCTTGTTACCCAACAGTTTAAGTTTCACATAAATTTTAGTACTATAAAGGCAATACCATATTGATAATGATCTTATTCGGGCTGTGACTGAAATTCAAACCAATATTTTACTTTCTGTTTCCCTGGTTCTTGTTAGCTTAGCATTCCCATTCTACATATTTTTCTTCAGGCATTTTACTTCTAAACTTAAAGCACGAGTTGAAATTTCAGTTTCTCATTCCACAGCCTTTGTTTTACATTGCTAAATTGATTATGGATTTTTGCGGTCATTGCGTTACTAAGCCACATAGTCATTTTATAGAGGTTTTTTAAATACATAGTTTTAGTCTAGACTTTTCTATATCTTGTTGATATATTGTTTTATTCTATTGTGTGCGAACAGTTCTGGAAGCAATATAATGAGTTTTAGAACTTATTATAGAACTAACCCTATCTTTGCTTGTGCCTTTATCAGTCCAACATGATTATTACCGCCCAGAGCCCCTGTTTGAGGGAGATAGGTTGTTAAGAAATATGAAATATAAATAAATAAATTAAGCATGTCCTTGCTTACTCCTAGAATATCCAAAAACAATACAATTCAGAGTTGACAGGATCAGATAGAAATTATGGCTGACCAAAAATATTCAATGGGACATTTTGTGAAGTAACCCTTTAAGTAAAAAACCCTTAAAGTAACACTCTGAGGTACAGTAAAGCATTGAGGCCTATATTCTTGAAAGTGAAACACTCCAAGGACCTTACTAAGTTGCCTGAACATGCATGTACATCAGTAGTGAGTTCTAAAACCCTTTACTACTGGTTCGAGAGCACGCTTGCGCATACAACACTTCTGTGCATGCGCAGAAGTGTCCCGGACGGGTGGGTGGAGCCTCCCGCTGCCAGCGCTACCGGTTCTTAGAACCAGGAGCAACCCACCACTGATGTACATGTACACGAACAGATTACACTTCTGCTGATTCAACAACTTTTAAGTAACTTTGCCCTTTTGGATAGTTCAGGCAACCCTAGCAAGAATTCTACTATGGACATTGAATTGCCAAATTGAGAGATAATCTTTGAAAAAGGTGCTGGGTCAATTCCCAAAGCGTTTATGGCATAGATTTTCACTTACTTGGTGATAAAAAAATTTTGTTGTGATAATTTTCATTTGGTGTGTATTTACAACTAAGCACAGTATCCTCACTTACATTCTTTGTTTGATGTTTTGTGCACAGTTGAGATAGTGGACTCTGTGGAGGTTTACCTTAATCTTCTGCGGACCATCTTTGATTTCAGTTCTATTAGAGGCTTGCTAACAGGTCCAAATCAACTTAAGATCAGAATTGATGCCATGAATGGAGGTAAAGAGCACCATTTTTAATGCAGTATGTAAACCACTGATTTTTTAAATGCTGAAAATTTTAAAACTCATACAGTAATTAATTACTATTGATTTATAACAAGCTATCATTTTAAATGCATTTGCTAGAGAGTGATTGTTAATTAACACAGAGAAATGCATATGATTTTGCTGTTAAGTATAATATTCAAAATGTCTCCCATATCTCATGCTCGTAAGGGAGCTATGTATATGATGAGAGTGGGGCAGAGTCAGAGAGATGCCTTAAATTTCCTATTGACTTAATTTTGGAGATGAGAGTGAAAACCAGCTGAAAACCAAAATATTAGTTGGCTCTGGGGAAAAACAGTTCTTGAATCTCCAGCACACTTTTTGTTTCAGTTAACTCATGAAAAGTATTTATAGCTTTGTTCTTTTTGAATTGAAAGGACATCAACTATACAGTATATATATAGAAATCTGGCTCCTTAGCCCTTAAGATATAAACTTTTTTCAGCAACTCCACATACACGTTGCTACCTCTGTGCTGAGATAATTTATTCTTAACAGTGATATAGTTACTTGGTATGATAAATGCGTTTAATGGATTATACGTTGAATAATTCATAGAAACCAAAATTCTTCAAATGTGGCAAAAATAACTGGGACAAAGGTGACAGATTAAAAATTACACGATTATATTTTTAAGTGTATACATTTCCCTCCACAAACTGGTTTCTTCAGTTTACTCTATTAAAACCTTCAATAATAGATTTTAAAATAATTAATTACTATCATCTTGAGAAAAGTTAAATATGGCAAGAGTGTTTATACCACAAATAAATTGTTGAAATGCATCCTTCTTTTACATTCTTATACATAAAGTGATTGCATATTTCAACCACTGCCTGTTTTCCATTTGTATTTTTAAAAAATGCTATTCAATTTTTCTTCTCCCCACAAAAACGCAGATACTATAATTGAGTTTAGATATATGACCCCATACCAGCTATTTCCCTCAACAATTGGCTAAGGAGATATTTTCAAAGAGCCACAAAATTCTTTGCAGAAGTGGAAGAAAATCTGTCTCTTCCTTTAATTATGCTTGATGTTGGTGTTTAAGTAGCACAACATTCTTTTTTAAAAAATCAGTTTCCTTTCATTTCCTGAGACCATTCTTTCTACTGCTCAAACATAAAACTCTTTCTGTGTGACTACTGCTATAAAATGTCCACTAGTAGAATATTTGACTTGTATCTCGTATTATACAGCTATTTCTTAAGCACTCTTGTGGGGTTTTCCCCAAATAAGGTTTGTTGTTTATTAATGTATAAGATATGGTATATGCCCTGTGTTCTCGCCACTTATATAAAATAGCTGGACTTTCACTTGGGAATTTCCAGAGTACAAATTAATCCAGAATCAAACTGCCTTTAAATTAATCATTACGCTAATATGTTTGGTTTTGATACAGGCTTTTTATCATACAAATGACATAAGCAGCTGAACTGGAGTAGGCCCTAGTGGGTCACCAAATTGTGTGGCTGAAAAAGTGGACAAACTGCCTATTTAGATAGTCTACAGGTGGTCCTCAACTTATAACCACAGCTGAGTCCAAAATTTTTGTTGCTAAGCAAGGCAGTTGTTAAGTGACTTTTGCCCCATTTTACAACCTTTTTTGCCACGATTGTTAAGCAAAATCACTGCAGTTGCTAAGTGAATCATGATGTCGTTAAATGAAACTGGCTTTCTCCATTGACTTTGCTTGTCAGAACCCAGCTGGGAAAATTACAAGTGATGATCACATGACCCCAGGACAGTACAACTGTCATAAATAAATACTTTTAAAGAGTATATTTACTTTTAATAAATACTTTGAAGAGCCGAGGTGGCGCAGCGGTTAGAGGCAGGTACTGCAGGCCACTTTAGCTGACACTGATCCGCAGGTCAGCGGTTCAAATCTCACCGGCTCAAGGTTGACTCATCCTTCCATCCTTCCGAGGTAGGTAAAATGAGGACCCAGATTGTTGGGGGCAATGTAAATATACATTGCTTACTGGTGTAAACCGCTTAGAGAGTGCTTGCACTGTGAGGCGGTATATAAATCTCACAAAATAAATAAATAATAAATAAATACTTGCCAAGTGCCCAAATTTTGACCATGGGGATGCTGCAATGGTCGTAAATGTGAAAACTGGTCATAAGTCACTTTTATCCGTGCCCTTGTAACTTTGAACAGTCATCACTAAATGAACGATTGTAAGTCGACGACTACCTGTACTTCTATAGCAGCATAAAGAACAAAATAAGTGCAATAAATAACTGAAACATCGGACATTTGTTTCACTTCCCTAAAGTGCTTTAAACTGAACCAAACATGGCTCTTACCATTCAGTGAAATTACTGCATTCCTTCTGCAGTAGTTATAGTACAAAAAAATAAATAAAAAGGTGCCTATTCCATGTGTTTCATGCTGAAACTCTTCTATTTTCATTGATTTATTGATTATAGTTTGGTTTTACTATTGGTTTTACTGTAATTTGTTCCCTAAATTATTTGGTAATAAACGGATCTTTCATAGCCTTTTTAAAGGAGATTAGCTTGGTCACATGCAGATGACCAAATATTCATATAAGTACAGAGGCATTGTTTGTAGAGAATTGCAGGATACCTTGTTTAATAGAGAGTTATATAATACCCTGTTTAGTGCCTATGGAGATTCTCAGTCATCCAGGTCATAGTTGTCCCAAAGGTGCTTTTTCAAGAGACAACTGGACTTTCTGGTTTCTTGGATGAGAAGCAAAACATTTTCAAAGAAAAACAAGAAAGTCCAGTTGCCTCTTGAAAAAGCACCTTTGGGATCCTGTTTTTAATGCAAATCGGTTCCATTTTTTTAAATGCATGAAGGTGTTCATTCTGAATATTTATTTGAAAAATGGTCTTTAAATTGAAGGCAAATCCCTTTTGCAGTGATGGGCCCCTATGTCCGGAGAATCCTGTGTGAGGAATTGGGAGCTCCTGCTAATTCTGCAGTTGATTGTGTCCCTCTGGAAGATTTTGGTGGCCAGTACCCTGATCCAAACCTAACATATGCCACTTCCTTGTTGGAGGCAATGAAAGGAGGAGAGTATGGATTTGGAGCTGCATTTGATGCTGATGGGGTAGGTTTGGGGAAACTAACTTCATAGCTGAAAGTGACTTAACAACTTTCAGAGCATTTCTATCTTTCACATAGTTATTAGGATTTTATTTAAGCACAGAAGAAATGAACAGTTTACTTTATTAGTTATGGACTTTAAAATTCCCTCACTATTATGAACGATTCAGTGGTTCAACAGTGCTAAAATATTTAGAGTTCCAAAATATATCATTTAGTTCCTTACGCGGGATTAAATGTAGATTTTTCAAGTTCAGAACATGTATTGGAATATACATTTCAAGTTCATAATGTATCTCATGGATTTTCCAGACAGATGCATGCATCTCTTTGGTAGTATTAGAAGTGCTTGACAGTTAGAATTGGAAAACTGATAGAAGTCTCAGGTAAACAAATTGTGTTCAGCGGAACCTAGCCATGGGACCTCCACCCCACCTCACTTCTGGTTTGGTTTGGTTTTTTCATTTTTCATTATTCATAGTTACTACGAAAATAATCTCCAGTTCTTGGTAGAACAATGAAAGGTGTTTTTTTTCCTGATTTAATCAGTAGGCAACAGATTGAAGAAACCAGTGTAAATGATACTTTGGAGGCACATTTTTAACTCCTTTGTTTAGGGCATCAAGAACTTTCTACCAAGTATTGTGTGACCATTTTAGGAAATGTAATACTGGACTTGATATTTCCAGTTAAATTCAGTTCTTTATCTCATTCTAATTTATAGTTTTTATCCTTCCTTTGCTGAAAAGATTGTTGGAGAACAATTCCTGCCTAGTAATGAAAGATTTATAGAGCATAATTATTGGAAATCTTCACAGTTCAATGAAAGAAAACAGTTGATAACATTATGCTTTCTTATAAGATACAAATAAGAATTAAAAGTTCAAAATTGATTTTGCAGTTCCTAATATGAAGGAGCACTGATAAAAGATATCTCCCTTCCTTCCTTCCTTCCTTCCTTCCTTCCTTCCTTCCTTCCTTCCTTCCTTCCTTCCTTCCTTCCTCCTTCTGTCCTTCTTCCTCCTAGTCTCCCTCCCTCCCTCCCTTCCTTCCTTTTTAATCAAGCTTAATGTAAGGGGGAAATGTTACTATTCTTCAAGAGAGTATGTTTCCGGAAAAAAGAATATGAAACTTTGGAGTCACAAGCTATTGTGTTTTTTTTCATAATTTATTCAACCAAATTAAACTTCTCCATGGGGTTTAGATCAAGCCGTGTAGCTGAGTACTACCGTATGAAACAGATTAAAGCCAAATAACAATTTTGGGTCTCCCTCTTGCTAGACTGCAAATTGAAAAAAGGGAGAATCCAGCTATTTTTGCACAAGCACTGCAGATGTTCTTCTTTTTACTTACTCATTTCCCCTTTCCCTACCCAATATATTTTGTTTTCTCTTTCAGGACCGCTATATGATTCTGGGTCAAAATGGATTTTTTGTTAACCCTTCTGATTCCCTGGCCATTATTGCAGCAAATCTCCATTGCATTCCATATTTTCATCAGATGGCTGTGCGAGGGTTTGGTAGGAGTATGCCTACCAGCACCGCCTTGGACAGGTAGGAGACAAGTTTCACTGATATCATCATATATCTGGACATGGATAAGGAAATTACTGCTGTATTCAACTCCCTTGGTTGCAGTTCAGAAATTCTGCAACTAAATTTCATCAGCAAACCACCAAGAAATGATTTCCCTCCTGTTTTATTTTCCCCTAGTTTAGGGTACTCATAAAACAGTTGTCTAAATGCACCCAAAATATAGCAAAAAAAATTTTTTTCAATCTATGGTATGTCTCAAAATAGCCCCGTTCATTTGCGGTGGGGTCGGGTGTTCCAGATATTTTTATTTTTCCAGATATGTATCTCTGAAATTCAACTCCAGCTTCTTACACTATTAAGCTTTCTGATCAGGACTGCTAGGAGTTATATTTCATTATCATATGTGTGGAGGACCACAAATTGATTGTTTCTGAGTTAAGTATACAATGTGTACAGTTAATTGCAGAGACAATGACCTCATGAACCAGGATAATCTCTATAAAAACCTTGTGTATTTCAGAATCATTTTCCAAAGGAGCTATACAATTCGGAGCTATTGTTGTTGTGTGTAGTGCATGTGTGTGCACTTCCACATAATAGAAAGTAGAAGCTATGAGCAAAACACCTTTGTTTCAGGAAAATTGCTACCAAATTACAAATCTTTGTTTAAAATGCTTGAATTTTCTAGCTGTTTTCCCACGTCAGTCACTCTTCCTGATTTGAAAAAGCCATGGGCATGATGTTTCAAATACTGATTACTGCTTTTGATACTTTTATTTTTTTAAAAAATTAATACTGGTAGTTAAAATATAAATGAAATAAAATTGAATTTAGTGTGTGACTTTGAATTATCGACTACAGGTAGTCCTCGACCTACGACCACATTTGAGCCCAAAATTTCCATTGTTAAGTGAGACATTTGTTAACTGAGTTTTGCCCCATTTTACGACCATTCTTGCCACAGTTATTCAGTGAATCACTGCAGTTGTTAAGTTAGTAACACTGTTTTTAAGTGAAATTGGCTCCCCCCCCCATTGGCTTTGCTTGTCCGAAGGTCACAGAAGGGGATCCCATGACCCTGGGACACTGCAACCGTCATAAATGTGAGTTATCTGCCAAACATCTTAATTTTAATCATGTGATCATGGGGATGTTGCAATAGTCGTAAGTGTGAAAAACGGTTGTAAGTTGCTTTTTCACTTTGTAACTTTGAACGGTCACTAAATGAACTGCTGTAAGTTGAGGACTACCTGTACCTTTTTGGAATGCAGTCCCAGACAGATCATTCAAAAGCCAAGCATAGCTCTCATCTTGAAAAAGACTGTCACTCCTGGCCAAGCATGTAGTGTGAGCCAGTATAAGCTTTCAATGTTTGCTTAACCTATTACATTAAAACAACCAATTTTGACTAGGAGGCAACAATAGCAATAGCACTTAGACTTATATACCGCTTCATAGTACTTGCAGCCCTCTTTAAGTGAATGAATGAATTTATTTATTGATTAGTCCTTGGTCCATATAAAAATGCAGAGTTCCAAAAACAGATCATTACAAAAGTTTGGTAAAACAATTCTTTAAGTGGTTTATAGAGTCGGCGTATTGCCCCCAACAACCTGGGTCCTCATTTTACTGACCTCGGAAGGATGGAAGGCTGAGTCAACCTTGAGCCAATCGGGATCGAAATTCTGGCAATGAGCCAGTGAGTTAGCCCTGCAATACAGGTAGTCCTCGACTTACGACCACAATTGAGCCCAAAATTTATGTTGCTAAGCGAGACATTTGTTAAGCGAGTTTTGCCCCATTTTTACGAACTTTCTTGCCACAGTTGTTCAGTGAATCACTGCAGTTTTTAAGTTGTTAAATTAATCTGGTTTCCACACTGGCTTTATTTATTTATTTATTTATTTTGTTATTCTTATATGCCGCCCAACTCCCGAAGGACTCAGGGCGGCTTTGCTAGTTAGAAAGCTGCAAAAGGTGATCAGAGTACCCTGGGACACTGCCATTGTCATAAATATGAATCCGTTGCCAAGCATTTTAATTTTGATCACATGACCATGGGATGCTGCAACATTCATAAATATGAAAAATGGTCATGAGTCACTTTTTTCAGTGCCGTTGTAACTTTGAACGGTCACTAAATGAACTGTTGTAATTCAAGGACTACCTGTACTGCATTCTAACCACTCAGTGGTGGGTTCCTACCGGTGCGGTCCACTTTGTCGTTCCGGTAGCGGCCAGCAGATGGTGCTATTTGCGCGCGACCGCTCCGGTGCCATCTTCCCCGGTCTGTCGCGCAGCACCATCTTTTTTGGGGGGAATTTTTGGATTGATTTTGCTTTCTGCGCATGCGTGGAAGCAAAATCTTGCAAGGAGACACGCGCGCGCGCAAGATTTTGGCGAGATTTTGCTTCCACGCATGCGCAGGAAGCAAAATCGCACAAGGGGGCGCACGCATGTAGCGAGCGTGTGCGAGCACGCAACATGGCAGCACACTGGTAGCGAGCTAAGTGCAACCTGTCCCTGTGACCACTGCTCCACCATGGCTCTTGTAAGCAAGCATAGTTAAACCAAATCATAACTACGTGATGTGTGAACTCATCTAAATACACACAAACATCTGATCTGCTGATAAACATGCAGGTTTAAAGAATCCTCTTTGTTATATACAGGTAGTCCTTGACTTAACGACCAAATCAGGACCCCATTTTATGACCTTTTTTTGCCCTGATTGTTAAATGAATCACTGCGGTTGTTATGTGAATCATGCTGTCATTAAATGGATCTTGCTTCACCATTGACTTTGCTTGTCGGAAGCCATCTTAGGAAGGTTACAAATGGTGATTACATGACCCCAGGACATTGAAACTGTCATAAATATGTTGCCAAGCGCCCAAATTTCGATCACGCGAACATGGGGAAGCTGCAAAGGTCATAAGTCTAAAAAACGATCACAAGTCACTTTTTTCAATGCAATTGTAACTTTGAATGGTCATTAAATGAATGGTTGTAAGTCGAGGGCTACCTGTAGTCTATTCCAGGGGTCTCCAACCTTGGCAGCTTTAAGACTTGTGGACTTCAACTCCCAGAGTTCCTCAGCCAGGAAAGCTGGCTGAGGAACTCTGGGAGTTGAAGTCCACAAGTCTTAAAGTTGCCAAGGTTGAAGACCTTTGGCACTATTCAACCCTTTCTTCAGTGCCTGATGCTTTTAGCCTGTTTGGCTTTATGGCAGGGATGAGCTATCCCTGGCTTGTGAACTGTGTGCAACCTCCATGTTTCAAGACTTAGAATAAGCTCAGAACAATATTTGGTGACCAAACTTTTGATCCTCAGTGAGGCAACGATTTTGCATTTTTCCTTAAAGAACATGCAGACTAGGGCTATTTATTCCCTATGGGGTTTGATGGGCTTACCGCAGTTTGTATTTTAAAGCTATCCAGAAACCAAACACTAACTTCAATTATATAATTGTGTCACTAACTGCGCCTTTTGCATGTCAGAGGGGCTGAGGAAAATATTCAAATATTCAAGGAAAATATGCTTTGAGATGACTTGCTCTGCTGAAGTGACTTTCTTAAAACTCATTTACAAATTGTACTATTGAGCTCAGTCGTCAGAATTTCTGAGGAACTTTAGATAACTCAAAATTATTTTTCTCCTTTCTTCTAAGGGTAAAATATTTTCCTTCCACCACCAAAATGAAAATTTCCATGTTATCATTATTTACACAGACATGTCTAACTTGGCACTGCTTTTTTCCTCCCAGTATCCTTTCTTTTTGTTTGGATATGACAAAACTGTTTTGAAATGAATATTTTTAATGACTTTTCCCAAAAACTAATCAAATGGCTTTGTAAATAACGGGGTCTATTTTGTTATTAACTCCAGAACATTCAGAGCAGTTTTTATTCAGTAGCTTTCCTCTGGGCCTCTTTTAATTTCCTTCATGTCCTAGACTGAACGTTTGACACTGAAAAGCAGAGGGGAGGGAGGGAGGGAGGAAGGAAGGAAGGAAGGAAGGAAGGAAGGAAGGAAGGAAGGAAGGAAGGAAGGAAGGAAGGAAGGAAGGAAGGAAGGAAAAGATTTCTTTAACCCATTTCCCATGGTAGGAGGGCTGAAAATACTGCTTTTAATCCCCTAAAGATACACAGTTCAAATACTATAATGCATAATAGCTTAATTTTAGTTTAATGATTATACAAACCTGGCAACTATATTAAGCCTAAGTTTATTTATGTTTTTAGCATGGTTTATATGCAACAAGCTAGATTAGGCTAAGGATTGGGGGGTTGGATAAATTGTGTTCAGTAGGTTGCAAGAATCTATTGATTGTGCGGTTTGAGCCAAATAATTACATTAAACCATAATGCAGTTTACTGCAGTGTTCTTAAATTGTGGGTAATTATACTCATGGAGATAATGGGCATATCCTGGGGGCAATGGAAAAATTTGTGATTGGTAATTTTTGAGTCAAGGATCAAGTTTGGGACTGCCACTTCCAAGAGGCTTATGTAAAACAACAGTCTGGTTTGGTTTTGTTTTTTAGTAGTAGTGACATTATTCACTATTGGGAAAAGGGATAATTAGGTCAAATAGTTTAAAAGCTTGGGAGCAATCCAAAATTTCGTATAGGATGGGTGGCTATATAAATGTTTTTAATAGAGAAAGCCACTAATTCAAGCATTGTATGTTGTGTAATTAAGCAATAGTGTTATGTTAACCCTGCTTTAGGGTTTAATAAAGGGATAGGGACCTGAGGCCATGTACATCCTCCACAGCGCTCTGAGATCGTGCGGTCAAAATAAAGCAGTAAAATGTCAAATGTTGAGGCATGGATGGAACATGCCTCATTCTGATTCTGCCCAATTACCGGTATGTAGAATGGTAGAAGCTACAGAAGATCTGGATCCTCAAATAATCAGCCCTATGCTATAAACGGGTTTTAGGTTGTAACCAGCATTTTGAACTTCACCCAGAAGCCTATTGGTAACCAGTGCAACTCCGGAAGTGGTATTATATGGGCATAGTGTGGCAGGCCCATAACTGCCCATGCCACATTCTGGACAAGGTGCAGCTTCCCATCTTCAAGGGTGGTCCCATAAATAATGCATTGCAGTAATCAAGTCTTAAATTGACCAATGCAAAAGCCGCTATGCCAATGCTCTCCTGGTAGTTATGGACATATTTGGCACACTAGGTGAATTTGTGCAAAGCCTTTGATAACCACAGCTGTCATTGTTCCTATCATGCCAGTCCCAAAGGAACATCTCCAGACCTGGCTGGCCCAAATACCAGTTGCTCAATCTTTTCAGGGTTGAACTTGCATATGTTCCTCCACATCCAAGACACCCAGAGAATATCTGGACATTGAGACAAGACTCTAGTACATTTCTTATAGCAGCTGTGGCCTAGAGGTGGAGCTCTTGCCTCACAGTCAGGAGGTTGTGGGTTCGATCCTAAGAGGCAGATGTAAGGGTCTCCTGCTTGGGCAGGGGGTTGGACTAGATGACCTGCAAGGTCCCTTCCAACTCTGTTAATCTGTTAAGGTGAAACTGTGGCTTGACCCTCCCCATGAAGGAATGAATCACATTAAAAATTGCTGCTGGGGAGCTCTCTGTGAATGTGATAAATAGAAAAGTAGCTATGTGTTGCTGCTATGATCACCATAATGAATTCCTAATATGGACTAACTGCAAAGATATTAAAAATAGAGTTTGTTTATAGGTGATTGCGCACTTGTTTAATGTGTGTTAAAGAGTCCATCTGTATCTGACTGTTGTTGTTGTTTTGTTGTTGTTTTGTTGTTGTTGTTGTTGTTGTTGTTGTTGTTGTTATTATTATTATTATTATTATTATTATTATTATTATTATTATTATTATTATTATTATTATTATTATTTAGAGTTCTTATATGCCGCCCTACTCCCTGGGGACTCAGGGCGGCGTACAACATGTCAAGAACCACTAAACAATATAAAAGATTTAATAACAACTTAAAAAAGAATTTATTAAAAAACATACAACAACCATACATACGTGGGGGAGACCTAAGAAGTGAATTGTCTCATAACCCCGCCTGCAGTAAGAGCCATGTCTTAATGCAGGGGTCGGGAACCTATGGCTCGCGAGCCAGATGTGGCTCTTTTGATGATTGCATATGGCTCGCAGATAAAACAAAATATTCTCACTTGTTTTAATTAAGGTGACCAGACGTCCCGATTTTGGCGGGACAGACCCGCTTTTTAATCATTTGTCCCACGTTCCGCCCACCCTCTTAAAAAGTCCCGATTTTTTAAAACAATGTTGGGACATCTGGTCACCTTAAAACACCCACCTATGCCTTTCTCTCTGCAAGGCGGGCGCAGAGAGATGACGTCGCTGCTGTTGGCGCCCCACGCTGATTGGCTGTTGAAGGGTGAGCGGCGGCGGCGACAGCAGCAAGCCGGGAGCGCTCACCCAGAATTGGAGTCAGCGAGCAGCCGGGCATCGGGGCTCTTCCCCTGCCTTCTCCATCCTCCAGGGTCGCCACTGCGGGGGTTCCGTCTCTCCGGTGGTGCCTGCGTTGGAAGGGAAGGGGGGGAAAGAAAGGCAGCCTGCGGGGCTTGGCACGGCTGGGAGTTGCGAGGCGGCGTAGCAACCGGGCTGTTCCTCCGGGTGTGCTAAAGTGCTTGAGTTTTTTCTCTCTCACACACACATGCACAACCTTCCAACGACAGGGAAGTCGTGCTGGGAGATCCAGTCCGACCCGGTCGTTGGAAGGTTGTGCATGTGTGTGTGAGAGAGAAAAAACTCAAGCACTTTAGCACACCCGGAGGAACAGCCCGGCAAAGACGGGTGAGGAAGGAGAGAGAGGGGCGGGTCCTGTCCCCAGAGCTCTTCGGAAGCGGGGCGCAGCGCGGGCAGGAGACACCCGGGGAACTTTCCTCCTCCTCTCCCTTTTCTCCCTGGCTCACACGCTTACAAGTTACTTTTTTTCTCCCCGCTTCCGAAGAGCTCTGGGGACAGGACCCGCCCCTCTCTCTCCTTCCTCACCCGTCTTTGCCGGGCTGTGTGCTAAAGTGCTTGAGTTTTTTCTCTCTCACACACACATGCACAACCTTCCAACGACAGGGAAGTCGTGCTGGGAGATCCAGTCCGACCCGGTCGTTGGAAGGTTGTGCATGTGTGTGTGAGAGAGAAAAAACTCAAGCACTTTAGCACACCCGGAGGAACAGCCCGGTTGCTACGCCGCCTCGCAACTCCCAGCCGTGCCAAGCCCCGCAGGCTGCCTTTCCCCCCCTTCCCTTCCAACGCAGGCACCACCGGAGAGACGGAACCCCCGCAGTGGCGACCCTGGAGGATGGAGAAGGCGGGGGAAGAGCCCCGATGCCCAGCTGCTTGCTGATTCCAATTCCAGGCGAGCGCTCCCGGCTTGCTGCCGCCGCCGCGCGTGAACGCGGTCCGCAGCGGGAAGCGAGTTCAAGCGACCCTCCGCCGCTGCAGGCCTGCAACCCGGCACCCCGTCCTGCGTGCCCCGCCCCGTGCCCCGTATGGTGAGTGTTATAACAACATTATTTAAAAGAATAAATTCAGAGGCTTATTATACTGACATTTAGTTGAATTCACTTTTAAAATATATTATATGGCTCTCACTGAAATAAATTTCCAAATTTTTTGCTTTCATGGCTCTCGTAGTCAAAAAGGTTCCCGACCCCTGTCTTAATGGCTTTTCGGAAGGCCAGCAAGGTGGGGATAATTCGGATCTCTGTGGGTAGTTGGTTCCAGAGAACAGGGGCCCCTACAGAGAAGGTCCTCCCCCTAGGCCCCGCCAGTCGGCATTGTTTGGCTGACGAGACCTGGAGGAGACCCACTCTGTGGGACCTGACCGGTCGAAGGGAAGTATGAGGTAGAATGCGGTCCCGGAGGTAACCTGGTCCTAAGCCATGTAGGGCTTTAAAGATGATGATCAACACCTTGAATTGTATCTGGAGACCAATGGACAGCCAATGCAACTGGCGGAGTATGGGTGTTACGTGGGTGTATCTTGAAACACCCACCACAGCACGCGCAGCCGCATTTTGCACCAATTGTAGTCTCCGAATACTCTTCAAGGGTAGCCCCATGTAGAGCGCATTACAGTAGTCCACAGTAGTGTAATTAGACCACAGTAATGTGTTATTCCTCGAAATACTACACTAATTAGACATTAGCACTAGCAATAGCAATAGCACTTAGACCGGTGTTTCCCAACCTTGGCAACTTGAAGATGTCTGGACTTCAACCCCCAGAATTCCCCAGCCAGCATTCGCTGGCTGAGGAATACTGGGAGTTGAAGTCCAGACATCTTCAAGTTGCCAAGGTTGGGAAACACTGACTTAGACTTATATATCACTTCATAGTGCTTTACACAGCATTCTCTGAGTAGTTTACAGAGTCAGTATATTTTCCCCAATAATCTGGGACTTCATTTTACCAACCTCGGAAGGATGGAAGGCTGAGTCAACCTTGAGCTGGTGAGGATCAAACTGCTGGCAGTGAGCTGAATTAGCTTGCAATACTGCACTCTAAGCATTACTTGATTGTTTTATAAAATAACAATTGTAAATGGAAAAATTAGAGAAGTATAAAATTGTTAAGTATGCATGGGAAACTGTGTGGCACAATTCTGACTGAAAGGGTATGAGTGATGTCAATGAGCAAAATTTGGAAAGTACAGTGCAACCTTATACTTTGCAGAGAGTGTGCAGATCTGGTTTTTTGAACTTCAGCGTTTAAATGTGAAGAATATTTCTCTTTTTTAAAGAGAAAGGGTTCGAGAAAGTGATAAGCTTGAATTATGGAATGTTGCACACAAATATAGAATTGAAGGTGATTGTTGAATGTGGTAAGAGCAATATATGATGAAAGTAAAGCACCCAAGAGACTAAACAGAATTAATGAATACTTCAGTCCTGAGCAGTGAGTAGCTGTATAACGTCCCTTGGTTATTAAAATATTTATGGAAAATATATAAGGAATGGTTGTGTTGAGATTTCCGATTTATCTGCTGGGAATGTGAACGTGTTAATAGATTTTTAGGCATTATAAATATCTACCATCTTGTAGGGTTAAAACTTCAATGTTTTGCAGCAAATGTTAGAGTGTAAGTTATGCCAAAGAGTAATCCTTTGAAAAATAATAGTCAAAGACCAAAGTAGTTACGTTTGATATGGAACATGTTATGAATGATTGTGAGTTATACATACAGTAAGTGGCAAAAAAACTAAACCTAATCTTGTTAGAATGTCCACTGCCAAAGATGAAAAAGTGGATGAATAAATTTTAATATATGCAAATGTACGTAGAACGAATGTATGGGGAGGTATAATAACTATGTTGGCATAACTAGATTCAGCAATTCTTTTTTTTTTGTATTTACATGCCTTTAGTTTCTTTTGCTTATTATTTTGTACTCCATTGCTTTACTTTGCATTGTTATTTATTCCAAAAGAAAATTGTGTGATGGGTATATGTTTTTGCTTAAATATTTCATGTGTAAAAACAATCTGACTTGAATTAGAGAGAATACACTATATGAATGCTGCCTTGGCACAATTGTAATTTTCCATGACTTCAGAGACTGAATCGAACAAAAATATGTCTGAAAATATTCCAGGAACTAACCAAATGAAGTATTCTGAAACTACATTATTAACAAGCAATAAATACTTGAGAGAATCCCCAGGAAAGCTGGTTTAAATCAGCAGTGGGTTCAGAGGTGGGTTCCTCCTGGTTCGGACCGGTTCTATAGAACTGGTAGTAACTTGGCAGCCTGGGTCGTTAGAACCGGCAGCAACCCAGGCCTGCCACACTCCCAAGCTGGTTCTCCCAGCAGCGCCATAGGTGGCGCCATCTTGTTTTTAGCTTCTGCACATGCGCAGAAGCCTTTTTAAAGTACTGCGCATATGCATGCAGTGCGCGCGTGCCCAGCAGCGCATCCCTGAGTGAACCGGCAGCAAAGAAAACCGGAACCCACCCCTAGGTGGGTTGCTCCCGGTTTGGTCCGGTTCTGTGAACCGGTAGCACCAGCGGCGGGAGGCTCAGCCCATCCGCCCGGGACGCTTCTGTGCATGCGCAGAAGCGTTGCGCGCACAAGCACACGCGCAAACCGATAGCAAAGGGTTTTAGAACACACTACTGGTTTAAATGGTAACAGTTCATTGTTAACATAGATTTAATTGGCTAGGAAGAAGAACCATAAGGGTGTATGAATTCAGTTTTAAAAGTAGATAGGCCCGGGAAGAGGCAATAGAAGTGTTCTCCTTCCTTGCAGTCCCTTTCCCCAAATGCTTTTCTTTCACATCTGCTGTTGGAAATTTCCTACAACTGGGAAAAAATACTTGGAAAGAGGGAGGTGCATTGTTTCTTTCTAAAAGATCTGTTCCTTTTTTCAATATGGCACTGGGAGAGAGAAAAGTAATTTATTAATTTCAAGGAGTAAGGAGCTTCTCATTCTTCCCATCCTCCATGACAGGTGGCATCTCAGGATGTGGGGCACTGATTGTATGTTCCATGTTGGTCGTCTAGAAAGTGAAAGAATCAATGGGCTCATGAAATTCTCTGTGAGCACTACATTTACAAGCAACAAAACTCAGATGTGAGCAAAGATCTGCAGGTAGCAAAATTGTAATAGATTGGTTTCAAACTGCTTGTGAATGGTTACATTTTTTTTTACTATGCAGGAGTTCACTTTATTCAACCATAATGGGTTTGTGTTGAACTAAAAGGTACTGGTGGTCACCTGTAAAGGCATGGGGCCAAGATACTTGAAGGACTGTCTCCATCCAATTGCCTGCCCTATTATATCTGGCAGCAGTGGTGTGCTTCAGTTCCCATCAATTAAATTAAATGACGTATTGCGGAATACAGGAAGTGTTTCTTTTCTGTTATGACATCTGCCCTCTGGAACACCTTTCCACCCAAGATCAGAACGGCCTCTTATCTGCTGGCCTTCAGAAAGCTTTCAAGACCTGGCAGTGCTCTGGTATGGAGGTTGGAAAGTAAGTGCAGCCCCTGGGATTTGTTATTATTCTGAGGTTTTAGTTTTGATTATATGATGCATATTCTTATAATAATTTATGACACTGTTTTAAATTTTGGAATATTTTGCCACCCAGAGTTGCTTTGGTGAGACAGATGGGTCATATCTCTGAAATAAAATAAAGCAATGCTTATAGAAATATACTAGAACAGTGGTCCCCAACCTTTTGGGCACCTGGGACCGGTTTTGTGGAGAGAGCTTTTTCCACGGACTGGAGGGGACATGGTTTTGTGTGCCGCTTGCATTCCATGGATGGGGCTTCGCTTGTTTGCGTGGCCCGGTTTCTGGCATGCCCCGGACTGGTGCCAGTCCACGGACCGGAGGATGGGGACCCCTGCATTAGAAGTCAAGGAATCTTTCAAAATACTGAATATTTTAACTGAACAAATAGATTTGTTTGCAGTGTCATGAATGTAATTTATAAAATAAGGTAAGATTTCTTTACATGAAGTAATGGATATGCTGCATTAAAAATGTACAGATTATTTGGTCTGGGCTCTGAAAATCCAGCCAACCATTAAATGGCAACAAAATATACAGAAAAAAATGAGCCCTTCTTTGCCTTCTAACAATCATTCAGATTTCTGCAGCTCATATCTGGTTGTCCTAAACAATATCAAACTAGGATTCTACAGACAGCAAGTGGCTTTGTTTACAAGTAAGTTTGTAAGCTTTGTTTACAAGTAAGTTTGAATTAGCAGAGCCACCATTAGACATGTAAGAAGGATATTGGAAAAGCAGTGTTTTACTTTACAGTTCTGTAATATTTTATCCAAGAAGGCCATTTAGTCATTTTGTTTCTTATCTTTCTGAAGCATCCTTTTTATCTGTTTGCTGGGTCAAAGCTGCAGTTCCTGAATTTTATTTATTTTATTTTATTTTTTTGCACATAAATCCCAAATAATGGGAGTAGCAGCTGCAGTGCTTACCATATATGGGATATTGGCAGTTGCTTGGTTCTACTCTTGGTATATACACTTGATGCCTTTTAAGGGAACTCTGTGCCTGCAGAGTGAAAATATCCAGAAACCGAACATGTATTTCATAGACCTGCCACTTTTCTACTGTTAGGATCATATGAGAAGTACAAGCTCCGGGGATTAACCCTTCAAATAGAAAGGAAAAGAGGTTTTTTAAAAAAATTCAGAAATGTTAGATAAGATTTCCAGAACAACAGAGAAAATTACTGTCCGAGTTCTTCATACAAGATAGCATTTTTGTGGTTTGTCTCTTGGCTTACACATTATTGCAAAGTTTGACGAAATAAACTGCTGTCTTTGCATATACTTTGAGGTAAAACCTCCACTGAATTCAATAGTAATGTTGAAGTACTTTCTATTAAAAAAATATGCAGGCTGCAAAAATGCCTTATCATGGTCCTGTACTGCTCTCACAGATGTTCTTGGTTATACTCCCATTCCTTTCATGGACTATATCACATAAAACTCTCTTAAATCTTCTGTATTACACTCCTTTTGACTGAAGATGAAACAGTTGAAACTTTGAGGGTTAAGTACATTTGAAGATAAGTGCATTTCTTTGCTGTTTTTAACATTTTCCATTTCTTGGCCCAGTAAAATTAGCTGGCGTTTTCTTTCAAATCATTTTTTAATTTCACAGGTCTCCTTACATATTTATCTGTATATTACTAAAACTCTCACTGTCATGTCATTTAACAGGGCAAAACAATGCATCATAGGGGAACAAGGTACCTCAAATGGGCTAATGTACAAAATAGGGAGGGAGGGAAGAAGAGGGGAAGAGGGAGAAATGAAAGAAGGAAAGGAAGAATAGGGAAGGAAGGAGAAACGGGGGAAGGAACCCAGTGTACATTTTCTGGCCTATAACAGCCCTGTACGTTTATTTATTTATTTATTTATTTATTTATTTATTTATTTATTTTGGTATTCTTATATGCCGCCCAACTCCCGAAGGACTCAGGGCGGCGGCGTACAACAGAGAAAAATACAAGAATAAACCAAATATTAAATATTAATTAAAAACAAATATAAAAATTTAAAAACACAGTATAAAAAATATCGAACAACCATTCAACAACCATACATACTTGGGGGTGAGCTCGAGTGGATTAAGCTCTACCCCCAGCCTGCAGGAAAAGCCATGTCTTAACGGCTTTTCGGAAGGCCAGCAGAGTGGGGATAGTTCGGGTCTCTGGGGGAAGTTGGTTCCAGAGCGCGGGGCCGGCCACAGAGAAGGCTCTCCCCCTAGGGCCCGCCAGCCGGCATTGCTTGGCCGACGGGACCTGGAGGAGGCCAACTCTGTGGGCCCTAACCGGTCGGAGGGAAGTATGAGGCAGAATGCGGTTCCCCAATTCATGCACCTTCCTCAACCATGTGGTACATCTTGTGCATCCTTGCATATCCTCCCTGACCCTCACCACTCCTTATGTACTCCCATGTACAATTGCTGAACCACACCCCAACGTACCTCCTTTCTCCCTTCCCCACAAAGCAGCAGCGACTTACCTGCTTGTTGGCCTTCAGCCTGCAACATTTTGCTGATTTTCCCATTGATTTTCTCCCTACAAGCTTACCACAGACAAAGTAAATGGAAAAGCTGGCAGGAGGAACAGCTGCAACAGTTTGAAAATTAATTTCTGTAGGAAGAAAATAAAGCAAATTCATTGTACAATGTTTTCTTTATTACTGTAGGGCAGTGATGGCGAACCTTTTTTCCCTCGGGTGCCGAAAGTGCATGCGCGCGTGCTATCGCACATGCGTGAGTGCCCACACCCATAATTCAATGCCTGGGGAGGGCGAAAACGGCTTCTCCCGCTCCCCCGGAGGCCCTCTGGAGGCTGGAAATGGCCCGTTTCCCAACTTCTGGTGGGCCTGGTAGGCCCATTTTTCATCCTCCCCAGGCTCCAGAGGCTTCCCTGGAGCCTGGGGAGGGCAAAAACACCCTCCCCAGTCCCCCCGGAGGCCCTCCGGAAGCTGAAAACGCCCTCCCAGAGCCTCCGTGCGAGCCAAAAATCAGCTGGCCGGCATGCACATGCATGCTGGAGCTGAGCTAGGCAATGGCTCGTGTGCCGGCAGATATGGCTCCGCGTGCCACCTGTGGCACCCGTGCCATAGGTTCGCCATCACTGCTGTAGGGCTATGATATCTCGGCTGCAAAACTTTGACAATCATCTTTAAGGCAGCAGAGAGTTATTGTAAATTGTTTTGGTGCTATTTAGTGGTCAACTGGATTATTGCAATCCAGATATGGTAGCACTTGTGAAATTTATACTAATGTTTTTGTTTTGTATTGTAAACACGCTGTGAAAGTAACAAAGTAAATAAAATAAAATTTTCTAAAGATACAACAAGCTATTTGCTTTATTCATCAAAATCAAAATATACTCTTCTGTAAACTATGTGAATTTTTGTATACATATGTAACAACCAATTATAGCTATTTTGGTCTATGAAAAATATCTAAACGTGGCAATTATTGGGTATTATTGGCACTAAAAATGGTACAGAAATGAGTCCACACTTCATCTTAGACTAATTTGAAGACAAGCTTCCTGGATTGAAATAACTAGCTAACATTTTGAATTTCAAGTTCCACTAAATCAGTGATCATAATTTTCTCTCACAATACAGATCTCGTACCAGACCGAATTACGCATAAATTAAACTATCTTATTTAAGTTATAATATTTGCACTTATTCCAAATAATTCCATGGCTAATATATACATGCAATCCAGGGGTGAAATTCAAAATTTTTCCCTACCAGTTCTGTGGGTATGGCTTGGTGAGCGTGGCAGGGGAAGGATACTGCAAAATCTCCATTCCCACCCCACTCTGGGGCCAGCCAGAGGTAGTATTTGCTGGTTCTCCGAACTACTCAAAATTTCCGCTACCGGTTCTCCAGAACCTGCCAGAGCCTGCTGAATTTCACCCATGCATGCAATCTATAATTTACCTTTGTGGCAATATTTTATTATATCCTGGTTTCTAAGGTATAGAGCAGCTTTTTTCAATTAGTTTCCATTGAAACTCTAGGTAATGATTTAAAATAAAACCCTGCTTTTTGAAATGCTAGTACTTGCAGTGGCACAACCTAATTTGCTGATGTTCTGAACCAGTGGTTCCCAACCTTTTTGTGATCGAGTACCACTTGGAGGTCCCGTACAGTCGCCGCGTACCACCTGGTTCCAGAGAAACTAAATTCGATCAGATATCACTTTATTTCCATAATTGTACCGTTCCTTTTTTGGCCCCGTGCATCCAGCAACTGGATTCTCGGGCCGCTGGGACCAGGTGGGTGGCGTGTGGCAACAGTTGCAAATCGTTGCCAGATTATCTTGTGTTAGGCAATAAACATTTTTGTGAAGTAAAAACTAACTAACTAAAAATCGTTCATGACCCCGAAAGTGTTTGCATACCACCTGGAAGGCCCTCGCGTACCACTAGTGGTACACGTACCACAGGTTGAGAACCACTGTTCTAAACGTTGTCAATCATAAATTGTGTAAGTTAGAAATGAATTGTATAGTGAAGCAATTGTATTTTTTGCCAGAGTTTCCCGATAGCTGAAAATTATTTCAAGGATTCTTCCAGTGAAAGAGTTAGGAAAATATGCTAGAGATATTGATTATAACAAAAAGAGACATGAGGCTGGCAGGCATATCAGTTAATCTGTGTATCTGTATGTTAAAGTTGTGTCTGAGAGAGGAGAGGGAGAGAGAGGGAGGGAAGGGGAGAGAGAGAGAGAGAGAGAGGAGAGAGAGAGAGAGAATAACTAAGTAAAATTTAATTGTGTTTGGTTATTCTTAATGCAACTGAAAGCCTGGAAATTACCATTATGAAATAAAATAATTAAAATACTATTGGATCCAATTGTTGCTGTACCTGATTTGCAAACTGCAATCCACCTTGCACTGTTTATGATTCCAAAGATTTGTCCAACTGGGCTTCACCTCTTTGTTGGAGATTGCATCCTCTCTTTGTACATGTGACAATTATTGACTTTTAGAGCAAATGGTAAGAGATGAATAAAGGAGGCATTCCTTCGCACATTGATCGTATGTCTGTTTTTTTTCCTTGACAATTCTTAGTTGACTACTATAATGTCATTATGATGGAGAGATAACTTTATCTTTTATCTTTTATTGATGTTATTGATTCTTTGATTGTTGGGGGGGTTTCTGTTTTAATTATTGCCAATTATTTTATTCTTTTTTATTATATTGCTATAGATCTTGATATATTATACATTGTATTATTTCAATACAATAATGTTTATTGAAGATTATTAGCTTTCTATTACAGTATTTAGGTAGTTTAGGGTGTTGAGAATAGAGAAAAGAAGAACAAGTATACTATCAATATTAATTCTAATTTTTAGAGTGTCAATGTTACATGCATAAAATTATTGGAGTTTTTCATCCAAAGTTGCATATAACATTGAAACAAGAACCTCTGCAAACTACATCAAAGTATTTGATCTTAATTTCATTACTTAGTATTTAATGTACCATTGTATTGTGTTTATACACACACAAAACACACAGAGACATCAATAAAGAAAATAATTAGATAAATAAAGAAAATTTAATAAGGATTAAAATACCTGAAAAAGGAAAAAGAAAGAAAACAAAATTTTAAAAAAGGAATTACTGACTTATCCATTTTTACATCATCTGCTACTTTACAATATTTGTAAACACAAAATTATTTGGAGAAAATTTTTTGAAGGGAAAAAATTTCAGCATCAACAAAATATAGCATTTTGTTCCTCTAAGAAATATTATTTTTTCTTAAACTGCATTTAAACTTCTTTTAAACAACTGTACTAAGTGGAATGTGATAGGTTGTTATGGCCAGAACCTGAATCCAGTTTTTAATCCATGGCTTTACTTAAAATGAATGCATTTAAATAATGCTATAGCCATATATTCAAAAAAATACAGTATATTAATAAGATATGTTGTGTAATGCCTTTTTTAGGGTTGCAAAATCAATGAAAGTACCTGTGTATGAAACACCGGCAGGATGGAGGTTCTTCTCAAATCTGATGGATTCTGGTCGATGCTCTCTTTGTGGAGAAGAAAGTTTTGGCACTGGTAAGATTAATACTCTGAAAGTATTTCTTAATGCAGGTAATCCTTGACTTACGACCACAATTGAGCCCAAAATTTCTGTTACTAAGTGAGATCATTTGTTGACTGAACTTTGATCCATTCTACAACCTTTTTTGCCACAGTTGTTAAGTGAATCACTGCAATGGATAAGCTAGTAACCTGGTTGTTAAGTGACTCTGGCTTCCCCATTGACTTTGCTGGTCAGAAGGTCGCAAAAGGGGATCACATGACCTTGGGACACAGCAATGGCCATATATATGAACCAGTTACTAAGCATCTGAATTTTGATCACGTGATCATGGGGACGCTACAAAAGTTCTAATTGTGAAAAATGTTCATAAGTCACTTTTTTCAGTGCCGTTTTAACTTTGAACGGTCACTAAGCAAACTGTTGTAAGTTGAGGACTTCCTGTATTGTTAAACTACAGCGCCTACTCCATTTGACATCTCTAAAAGGACTATCAAATAAATTTCTGCTGAACGTATTAAACATAGAATCAGGTCTCATATTTGCAATAGTGGCAAATATCTATCTTCACTCTCATCAGGTCCCAGATCTCTGTATATCAGATTAATCTCTGTTAATTCTGAACTTTTTGAACAAAAGCAAATGCAGGATGTCTAGAAGACTTTTTTGATACACCAGAAAAATATTTTGTTCCTATATTAGCAACGTATTGGCATTTACCCCAAACAATAAAAACATGCTGAATTCTATATAAATTATTTTGGAGGTTGGGAAGAACATTATACATACAAATACATACAAAAACAGCAAATAAAGTGGTTAGCTCACCTAGAGAGGATGTCGGGGGATTCCATACCGTACGAGGTATGTACAAAAAGAGGAGAAGGTCAAAGGACATGAGGCAGACCCAGAAAAAGATGGAGAGACAACATCAAAGATGCACTACGACAACGTCAATTAACAATGGTTGAGGGTGCCAGAAGAGCAAGAGTCAGAACTTTGTATCTCCCTCAACACCCAAAGTGGTAAAAGCAGAAGTAAAGAAGAACAATAATGCATAAGTAAGCACTTAATGATCTCCAAACCATTAATAATGTCAATGTGAATATACATGGATGATGCCATCAGTGGCCAAAGCAGCCATTGCATACTTACCTCTCAACATCTTATGCAAATATATAAGTTGCAGCATTTGTTTGAGGAAGTTAGACATGCTTCATCGTTTGCCCTCCACTGAATAAGTCAATGCCAATCACTATGTGCCATGAAAACCTCTATAAATAAAAATAGCTAATTCAATTTGGAGTTGGACTGCAGGATTTCTAAATGATTTTTCTCTTGCCCTCTCAGTCTACTTAAAATATGAATCAGAACAGCAACTTAACCTTATATGAACATGAAATTCTAATGTGTACTTTCTGCTCGAAATGTATGTGTGTTTTTGTTCAGTGAACTGGAGTCGGTAGAAACTTAACGGTGAACTCTTCCAAAGTTTATTGGCACGATCAGTATTTATCCATAAAACATTCCACTTTATATTTCATCCATTATATTTAGTACCTTTGGTATATGTGCTTTATCTTTTTAAAATAGCATTTAAAGAATAGAATAAATAACTGCATAAAAGGAAAAAAATGGAAAAAGATCTAGTCAATACATTATTTACAGTTATCATAAAATTTATTATTTCATTAATTAAATGCTAGATTCGTAGTATCATCTTAAGAAATAACTAAAAATCTATATAAATTCTAAATTGTAATATTGGCATTCGTATTAATGACATCACATGTCATTGTGCTCAGAATAAATGCATATATTCATGTAAAGTGAAAGAAAAGGTAAAAAATTAGAAAAGAGAAAAAAATATAGAAAAATCAATAAAACATAAAATTTTAAATTTCTTCCCGGCCTGATTTATGATTGCATCAAGATCCTGATAAACAGTGCAATTACTTCTGTCTGTAGGTTAATTATTTCCCTGTACCATATTCTTAATGTCTGAGTTTGCCTTGTTGTATGATATAGGACCATGATGGCGAACCTATGGCACGTGTGCCACAGGTGGCACGCGGAGCCATATCTGAGGGCACACGAGGCGTTGCCCTATGTCAGCTCCACCACACATGTGCACGCTGGCCAGCAGATTTTCGGCCTTCCGGAGGGTGGGTGGGAGGCCGTTTTCGCCCTCCCCAGGCTTTAGGAAAGCCTCCGGAGCCCGTTGGGCCGTTCCTGAAGCCTATGGATGGCAAAACACAGCCCAACGCGCCTACCGGAAGTTCGTTTCCGAACTTCCAGTGGGCCCATTTTTCACCATCCACAGGCTCCAGAGGCTTTTCTGAAGCCTGGAGAGGGCGAAAAACGGCCCAACGGGCCTACCAGAAGTCCGGAGGCTTCAGTGAGGCCTGCGCGCATGCATGGGACAGGACATTGCATTATGTTTGTGGGCACGCACATGCGCGCTATTGCACGTGCGCGCACCCTTTTGGCACCTGAGCAAAAAAAGGTTTGCCATCACTGATATAGGATATATAGGAGAATCATTCTTGCTTATATTTAGTAAAACTTTTTTTTTCGTGCTTCTAGTTAGTGTTGATTTCTGACAACTGCCTGGATTAGTCCCTGCAGTTTTCTTGGAAGTTTTCCAGAGATTATTTGTTCTTGTCTTCTTCCTAGGATTAAGAGAAAATGTCTGGGCCAAAGTCACCCAGTTAGTTTTGTCCTTAAGGCAGGACTAGAACTCCCAGTCTCCCAGTTTCTATCCCATTGCCTTTAAGCATTATACAAAATTGGCTCTCTCTGGTTGTATACTATTAATTGATAAACTGTTTTTTCCCCTTAAATGCATGGAATTTTAAAAATTCAATCAATAAGTGTAATAAAGGATTAGGAAGGGGACCAGTCTGGAGAAGTTGAAATTTGTTGTTTTATGTATGTTGCATAAGCAAAAACTATAAAATTGTCCAAATCCTAGTCTACTTTTAATATAGTAAGAATATTCTCACTTATTTGGGAAGTGCGGTAATTCACTGAATAGCAGTATCTCTGTTTCCAATTGAAATGAGATTATCTCTTATCATATAATATGTTTACTATTTTTTCCATAGGATCTGATCACATCCGAGAGAAAGATGGACTTTGGGCTGTTTTAATTTGGCTCTCAATTATGGTAGCTCGAAAACAGGGCGTGGAGGAAATTGTTAGAGATCACTGGACAAAATTTGGCCGTCACTATTATTGCAGGTGAAGAGTTATCAGCAGAATAATAGCCATTTTAATTCCAGTTTTTACAACATCAATTTTATGCCTTTAGAAATAACGATAAAAGTAATTACAATTATGAGTGTGGGTGTGTCGAACCACAAACCATCATTTCCATTTTTGCAAAAACTACAATATGTGTTTGTACTGCAGCATGGAGAAGTGGAAATCATTGTAAAGTGAACTCCTGCATTCAGATAGAATTTGAGTGCTATTAAATTTATTATTTATTATTTATTTTATTTGTTTATTTGTTCAATCTTATAGGCCGCTCATCTCCCTGGGGACTCAGGGCGGCGTACAACACAAAGATGAACAATCAATTTAAAAACAACAATTAAAAACAATTAAAAATTAAAAGCATTTCCCATCATTCATACGCCTGCCGGAAGAGCCAGGTTTTAATGGCTTTACGGAAGGCCAGTAGGGTGGGGATAGTCCGCCGGTAGTTGGTTCCAAAGAGAGGGGGCTCCCAAAGAGAAAGCTCTCCCCCGTGATCCCGCTATCCGGCATTGCTTGGTTGATGGAACCTGGAGGAGACAAACTCTGTGGGACCTAACCGGTCGTAGGGAGGTATGTGGCAGGATGTGGTCCTGAAGGTAGTCTGCTGCTGAGCCATGTAGGGCTTTAAAGGTCATAACCAACACCTTAAATTGCGACCAGAGGCTAATGGGCAACCAATGCAGCTGGCGAAGAATAGGTGTTACGTGGGTGTATCTTGGTGCACCCACCATGGCTTGCGCAGCTGCATTTTGCACCAATTACAGTCTCCGGACACTCTTCAAGGGTAGCCCCATGTAGAGTGCATTACAGTAGTCCAGCCGGGAGGTGATGAGGGCATGAGTGACCGTGAGCAATGCCTCCTTCTCCAAGTAGGGCCGCAATTGGTGCACCAGGCAAACCTGTGCAAAGGTCCCCCTAGCCACAGCTGCCAGATGTTGATCTAATTTGAGCTGTGGATCTAGGAGGACACCCAAATTTCCAAGATATGGAGTTTCACTTTCAGATATTTTAAAAATGAATAACAGCATATTCCAAAAAATTCAAAACGAGACAATATTGGTATTCTAAAGCTAAAAAAAGTATTAAGAACATTGAAGATGTTTTATTCATGCATTATTTAATTTCATTGGACCTTTATTTGCATTTTATTATAAAAGGAAATCATGAAAGAGATAAACGTCCCATAATTATAACATTAAAGTTGTAGTAGTGTCGTTTATACCAGGGATGTCCAATTTTGGCAACTTTAAAACTGTGGACTTCAACTCCCAGAATTGTATGGCTGGCTGAGGAATTCTGGGAGATGAAGTCCACAAGTCTTGCCAAGGTTGGACATCCCTGGTTTATGCTACCATACTTGGAACCATAGGTCTGGTAAAATCGGCGGGATGCATCAGCTGGCAGTATAAAAATAATATATGGCTATGGATTTCCCACTCTTTTCGAAACTAGCAAAACTTCCATTCCTCTGCTCCCAGCTAGACAAGGACTACAGCAGGTGTCCAACAGAACCAGATTTAGACCCAGGTGTTTGGATATATTTAAAATTGTCCTGTTTGTATTGCATTTCTAATTTCCTGACATAGCACCCACTCTTCAGAACCTCCTTCCACCTCACCAAGATCAGACTCTGGCCTTTCACAAGGCACTAAAACCTGGCTTTGCCATCCAAATTGGAGCCTTGATAATGTGGGTTTCTCAGCTAAATTATTGTGGAAAGCTTGGTTGCGACTTCTTATGTATTTATGTGTTTAATTACTGGTTTTGTCTTTATTCTGTCTCTATCCCATTTCAACTGTCAGCTGCTAAGTCATATAAAGGCAGCCGTAACAGATTTCATAAATAAATAATACATATGAACTTTTCACATATTTCTTCTCTTTTTTGCAATACAAGATTTGATTATGAAGCACTGGATCCTAGAATGGCATACTACATAATGAGAGATCTGGAAACCTTGATCACCGACAAATCTTTCACTAATCAACAGTTTGCTGTTGGAAATAATGTTTACACTGTGCAGAAAGCAACCAACTTTGAATATGTGGATCCCGTAGATGGCACTGTGACCAAAAGACAGGTATGTCCAGGATATTTTTTTTCACATAACATGACATCATTGAAAGAGAAATAATGGTAAGAACCAGACCAAGACTAAGGAAGATAATTGAGAATTTGCATAATTTTTAGCTTTTGCTTTATCCTTCACTGCCAGCAGCAGCAACTAGATCTGAACAGATTCCAAACATAGCAACTGGGAAGAGAAATAGAAATGTGCATTATTTTTAACTTTTGCTATTATAAATGGACAATTTTATTAACGGAAAATATCTCCAAGGCCCAAATAGTAAGCATAACACAAATCGTTTCTATTTTAATTAGCAGACAAGCCAAACAATTCCAATTGTACAGATATATAGAATAAGATTGAAAATTATGTCCTCGTGTTGAATAAGAAAATCAGTTATTGTTGCAAATGATACTTTTAAATGCTACAGTATTTACATTTACAGTACATTTACATTAGCAAATTATTGTTCTCAATAATTCTGTTTCCATGTTTATACAATATTTATTTGCTCTACAGGGGTTGAGGATTATATTCACTGATGCTTCCAGACTCATCTTTAGAATAAGTGCTTCAAGCCATGTGCGAGCCACCCTTAGAATCTATGCAGAGAGCTATGAAAAAGATCCCAGTAAACATGAGAAGGAGCCACAGGTAAACAGAGATAAATTACTTTTACACTTCCAAGAAAAAGATATTCTGTATATCAGAGGTCCCCCAACCTTTGTGGCTTGGCAGCCCTGCTTGGGAAGCGGGGGGAGCAGCGTGCATGCACATGCACACGCATCTCGACTGCAATAGAATAGAACAGAATTCTTTATTGGCCAAGTGTGATTGGACACACAAGGAATTTGTCTTTGGTGCATATGCTCTCAGTGTACATAAAAGAAAAGATACATTTGTCAAGAATCATGAGGTACAACAGTTAATGATTGTCAGAATCATTAAGACTGTAAGAAGCCATACTAGGGGGAGAGGGGCAAGTACCTAT
Source organism: Diadophis punctatus similis (assembly GCA_023053685.1). Taxonomy (NCBI): domain Eukaryota; kingdom Metazoa; phylum Chordata; class Lepidosauria; order Squamata; family Dipsadidae; genus Diadophis; species Diadophis punctatus. The sequence continues at coordinate 66,315,651 of JALIGW010000002.1, read as the reverse complement.
CTATATGGGATGTTTCCTAAGTGCCTTGTGGAGCCCATCAGGTCAAAGAGAATTGGGGGGGGGGAATATGCGATAATGTTGAAAGGGCCAATCCACTTTGCAATGGTAGAAGATTCTCTTAATATTGGGAAGGGGACAGAGTCCATATTTTGCCTTTCTGGAGAGAGGTGATGTCATCCCTGGAGCGGTTAAACAGTTTCAAAGGGAAGCAGTTACAAAGTACTCGTGAAGAACGCAATTGTGTCCTTGGTTAGACTCCCAGCTTGGAGGGGATGGAGGAGGGTTGTGCAGCTGCATCTGTCAGTTGTGGTGAAATTCACACGGAGGCCACCAAGTGGAGCTGTGCGTGCATGAGCACGTGCTGTGGCCTTCTGCTCGTATGAGTTGAGCTGCAAACGCGTGTGTGCTGGCCCACCGCTCACGCGGCCCGGTTGCAAATAGGACACAGCCCAGTAATGGGTTGCGGCCCGGGGGTTGGGGACCCCTGGTGTATATGGTTAAGAGACTCAAAGGAAACTAAGATGTATGGTAGACTTCCCCCACTGGTTGGCCATCACTTATATCTAGAGACCACTTCTGTTCATGGGAAGGGGGGCAGGGGTACGGCTAGGTCTGACCAGAGATCATGCCTTCAATTCTTACATGTATTAACTGAAATCACTTCAAATTGGAGGAAAACCCTGAATATTTGCACTTTTGTAAGCAGATAGTAGATTGGTACAGTTTCACTCTTAACTATGGCCAGACATTGTAACGATACAAATTGTATGACATATACCCTTGGCAAGAGTGTTTTAAGTAATAGACTGCTTTACAGGGTGTATAAATTTGGAATTAATCATGGGTAGCAAAGCAGAATCAATAAAGGTGGGGGAAGTTTTTCAAATGTTTTTTTAAAAACTCTAAAAATGCTGTCCCTCCCCCCCAAAAAAATTCTCATTGGAAAGAGAGATTCCAGAAGATTACAAAAAAGACCCTGTATTGAGAATTCTACATTTTGTTGCTGGTCCCACTTTTACCTCTGTCTCTTGTTCTTTCTTATTTCAAAATGCCCTGTTTACTACAATCACATCTTGCATGACATCTCTCCTTGGCTGAGATCACCAATGCTATGCCAACATTTTAAACCATAAATTTAAACCATAAATCTAATAATTTATTTATTTATTTATTTTATTTCATCATATTGTTCTGACCACCCACTCTACAAACAAATGACTGCAAATTTTCTTAGGGCTTCATTTTGAGTCTTTATATATTTACAGGTTCTATACTCTTATTATGCTAGCTCATGGTTCAAGGATAAGCATTGGCAAGTACAAAACTTTCCATGGTTGAAATTCAGTAATCCATGCATTTCTTTACATCATCTAAATAAGATTGCAAGTCTAAGCACATTTATTTGAAGTGCAAGAGTTGCATTTCCAAATAAATAAATCAGGCTATAAAACCTTGATTTTAAAAGAATAGATTTCGTCTGCTCTTCCTGTTCCCTAAAGCAAAACTTAAGAAAGCTTGTCCTGCCGTGCCTAAAAAGATTGCAGCTCAAAAGACAAAATCAAATTGATTGTAATGAGAGTATATTTTTGGGGAGGGGGGATTGCCTGTTTCTTTCTATAAAACTACTTTTATATGCACCATACATGGCTATAGGATATTAACATGAAATTTCCTCAAAGAAGAAAAGAAGGAAATATAAATCTATTAAGATTTACGAACAGAGACCTCATTTCTCCCTTTCTCTTTTACTTTACTTTCATAAATCTAAATTAAAATTCAACATTTTTAACATAGCTTGCTGTTAAGCTAATTTGTCTGGAGAATTAGTTTCCTAATGTATTCCAGTAATTTGCTGCAGTAATACTGCAGTTGGGAAATACATCCAAGCAACTTTTGGATTCCTTGTAAGGAAGAAATGCGAAGCTGCTGGAGAGTTCTTTTTTGTATTTATAAACAAAAACTGTTCTGTACTAAAGAGGAGTTAAAGGCTAAAGGAGTGCTTCAGCAGAATGCAGCCAACATCGCCAGATTCATACTTGCTGTCAATTTTGCCTGATTGGGAATGTTCGCTAGACGGGCTTTCCTGAGGGAGGAGAAGGAAGTGCGGTATCTTAATTATCAGAGGGATGAGACTAACATGCGAAATTAAAAATTAGGGTTCAGCCTTGCATTCAGGATGGCTATCACAGTTGCAGAATAACATTGCCTCTCAGTAGGAAAAGTATTTGAGATTGTCAAAATTATTAAGTTATCCAATCCAGCTTTTTTTCGGAGGGAAAGTGAATCTGGGAGAGGATTTAAGATGGGATGTTTTGCTAGAGATCCATTAAGAGCAAAGTGCCAATAGTTTTCTCCCCCCCCCCTTTTTCTATTTGAAAAAACAAACAAACCCGTACTGCTGGTTTTATCAATAGGAACAATAAATTGGGGGAAAAGTGAGTGCATAAAAACCAGAAAAGGAGAACATATTTCAATATCGGGAATACTGTCAGGAGTCTTAGTTATCAGCTGAGATAACTTAGGAAGTGGGGCCTTTCTAAGTTTTTTCTTCTGACTGTTAAGCCCCACTCTCTTGTCCCATTGTTTCCTAGCCAGCATCTCTTTCCCTTGACCCCCAAGGTCATTCTCACTTAGTATGTTATATGTTATTATATTATATGTTGTAACATCTTGAAACAGAGATTAAAAAAAAAGCCAAGCAACAACATTTGCCCATAGAGATTGTGGATATCTGTTCCAATTTTTGGCCCATAACTAGGAATAGTGAAGTTGGGGATCTTTCCCAAGTAATGTTTTGCTGCAGTTGCTAGAATAACCAGGTATTTCCCTTCATGTGTGAAATCACATGACTTGGGTTATTTTGTGTCCAGCCAGTGCAATAATGGATATAGTCTTTGGAGAAAAATTAATCTCCAGTTGATACCCAGATAATCTACTAGAATAGGCAGTGCAATCAGACTACAAGTGATTCTTAAACATTGCATTAAGTCATAATGGGATTTATTGGTTTTTGCTTTACCCGAATTCACCAATTGTTGCAGAAATAAGCTATCATTGAGTCATAAGTGATCTGCAGACCAATTTTCATGGCATCCAGTATCCCCCCAACATTGAGTTGACAGAAACCTGCCAATTGCAGCAGCAACATTTTTCATTAAACAAAAAGCCAAAGAGAAGAAAGAAAGAAAGAAAGAAAGAAAGAAAGAAAGAAAGAAAGAAAGAAAGAAAGAAAGAAAGAAAGAAAGAAAGAAAGAAAGAAAGAAAGAAATATTGATTGATTGAAAGAAAGTCAGACAGTACAGGAATTGTATTAGCCTCTAGTACAGTGTTTCTCAACCTTGGCAGTTTGAAGATGTGTGGACTTCAACTCCCAGAATTCCCCAGCCAGCGTTGCTGGCTGTGGAATTCTGGGAGTTGAAGTCCACACATCTTCAAACTGCCAAGGTTGAGAAACACTGCTCTAGTAGAAAGTCCTGATTTCCTCATCACAAACACTACAACCCTTAAAAGCTGAGAAAGTGTTTTACAATGTGTATCGCCTAGTCACAAAGTGGTTGCCCATCCCTGAACTGTGTGGGTTAGCTTTCCCCCCCAGCAATCTGTAGTTAAAAATCTTTGCTTACCATTATGTGTGAATTTAGACTGTATATGAAATTTATTTTTATTTTATTTATTATTAATCTCCTTTACTCCTTCATTTCCCTGTCGTCAATATTTCTGTAAATTTACCATTCAATGCCATATCTTGTATTTAAACATCATGATATTTAAGAGAGTTGTTTTTCAATGTGGGCAGGGTATAAGTCAGTTGGAGATGCGTCATGGAAAGAAGTAAGACTATGTAGCGATTTCCTTTCCGGACACATCTGAGGGAACCTGCAGTGCGTTTCTAATAGCCTTTTCAGCCTCTGAAACACATACTTCCTGTCCACTGGCAACTGAGACTATGTATTTTACAAGTTTTATTTTTTTTAAGTATTTTGAGATAACCTGGAAAACAATAGGGAATGTTCTGCCAATAAAATACCTAATTATTTGAGATATTTTGACCCACCTAATTCAGACTAAAGGGAAGCCCTTCTGCCAAAAAGATTGGATACTTGTAATCATTCAAATCAGAATAAATAGAAGTTATGAGGTAAAAAGTGGGGAGCACCATGATTTTACCGTGTCCAAAAACACTGTGCCATTAAAGCTGTCAACTCTGTCAAATAACTCTGTGTCTAGGATTTTGGCAGCATCTCCTATGTAGGAATATTTTTTTAAAGGATTTTTTCCTATCATTTCCTCTTTGATAGAAAATGACTCTATGACAGTTTTGAATTAGCTTCTGTTAAATATAAAGGGTAAGAGCAGGTATTTTTAGTAGTAACTGTCATATAGATTATTGAGCAATAATTGTGTTTCAGTTGCCATTTTCAATAAATGATTTGAAATTAATATATATAATATTTGCTTTCCAGAAAATATGGTGCATATCTCAAAATACTTAACTTTTACCCAGCAGAGCACTATTGATAAAGGTAGATCCTATAGAACCATTTTGAGGGTGGGGGAACCAAAGAAAGACTACATAGGTCCCTATACAGTATGTTGTAACTTTGAGGTACGCTTATGTACATACTTATAGATTCAAAATTAAATTACAATGGAGATTTGTTTAAAACAATAACAGTGTTTTTAGAAATATTTGTTTCAAAAGAAAGGATAAGAAACAATGGATGGAAACTAATCAAGGAGAGAAAATCAACCTAGAATTAAGGAGACATTTCCTGACAGTTAGAACAATTTATCAATGAATGACTTGCCTCCAGAAGTTGTGGGTGCTCCAACCCTGGAAGTTTTAAAGAAGAGATTAGACAACCATTTGTCTGAAATGGTATAGGCCAGGGCTTCCTGCCTGAGCAGCGGGTTAGACTAGAAGACCTCCAAGGTCCCTTCCAACTCTGTTGTTTTGTTAAAAATGGAATTATACAACAAAATCTCAGTGACATTTGAAAGCATTGTAGCATAGTAATTACAAGTATTAATCGATTTCCCTTTGTTCCGTAATATAGCTTTTTTGCTTCCTCTTTATTTTCCATTGCCCTCTTAGTTGCTTAAGCAGCATTTAAAAAGAAGACAGATTGCACTGTTTTATCAATGGCAGCAAGAATAGTGATCCATTCCAGCACAGTAAAAAGTTATTAGGTGTATTTTATTATCAATGCAGTCCACACAAGTACAGTTATATCAAAAGTGGGGAAATATTCAATGAGATAAACAAAACCTGGTCAAAATGCAAAGGTGATTTATCTACATAGAGAACAATCTCTGAAATTAGTTTTGAATCACACTCAGAAACACAAAGAAACCTTAAGCATCATGAATGCAGTATGTAGAAAACAAATATTTCAAATGTTTGATGTTTATTCTCTGGATCCACTACTACTGAGCACAAATAATTTAATTTAATTTAATTTAATAGATTTGTATGCCGCCCAACACCCGGGGGACTCTGGGCGGCTCACAGCATGTCAAATCCATTACAAATAAAAACATATAACAGTTAAAAAGATATAAAAATTAAAAAATCTCCAACATTCATAACAAGGGGGGGAGACCCAAATATAATCTGCTCGGTCTCACTTTCACCCCGCCTGCCGGAAGAGCCAAGTTTTTATTGCTTTACGGAAGGCCAGCAGGGTGGGGATGGCCCTGATCTCCGGAGGGAGTTGGTTCCACAGAGAGGGAGCTCTCCCCCTAGGCCCCGCCAACCGGCATTGCTTGGTCGATGGGACCTAGAGGAGACCAACTCTGTGGGACCTAACCGGTCGTAGGGAGGTATGCGGCAGGATGCGGTCCCGAAGGTAGCCTGGCCCTGAGCCATGTAGGGCTTTAAAGGTCAAAACCAACACCTTAAATTGGATCTGGAGACTAATGCACAGCCAATGCATCTGGCGGAGGATAGGTGTTACGTGGGTGTACATAGGCACACCCACCACAGTTCGCGCAGCTGCATTTTGCACCAATTACAGTCTCCGGATACTCTTCAAGGGTAGCCCCATGTAGAGCGCATTGCAGTAATCCAGCCGGGAGGTGATAAGGGCGTGGGTGACTGTGAGTAGAGCCTCCCTCTCCAAGAAGGGTCGCAATTGGTGCACTAGGCGAACCTGTGCAAAGGTCCCCCTAGCCACAGCTGAAAGATGTTGCTCCAATTTTAGCTGTGGGTCTAGGAGGACACCCAAATTGCGAACCCGTTCTGAGGGAGTTAATTTCTCTCCCCCAAGAACCAAGGAGGGACAATTGACAGAATCCTTGGGAGGCAATATCCATAGCCACTCGGTCTTGTCAGGGTTGAGCTTTAGCCGGTTCCTCCCCATCCAGACCCTAACATCGTCCAGGCAACGGCACATTACGTCGACGGCTTCCCTGAATTGAGACGGGGTGGAGATGTACAACTGGGTATCATCAGCATACTGCTGATACCTCACCCCGTGTCATCGGATGATCTCACCCAGTGGTTTCATGTAGATGTTAAACAGGATGGGCGAGAGGACCGAGCCCTGCGGCACCCCACAAAGTAGGGGCCTAGGGCTCGACATCTGCCCCCCTGTCAACACCGACTGCATCCTATCAGAGAGGTAGGAGGAGAACCACTGTAGCACAGTGCCGCCCACTCCCACCTCGCCGAGACGACGCAGAAGGATACCATGGTCAATGGTATCGAAAGCCGCTGAGAGGTCAAGTAGCACCAGGATGGAGGAATAACCACCATCCCGGGCTCGCCAGAGGTCATCCATCAGGGTGACCAAAGCCGTTTCCGTACTGTAGCCGCGCCTGAAACCCGATTGAAAGGGATCCAGAAAATCAGTGTCATCCAACAGCCGTAGGAGTTGGAGTGCCACCACTTTCTCTACAACCTTCCCCGCAAAGGGAAGGTTGGAGACCGGACAGAAGTTCTTTAAATCCGCCGGGTCCAGGGAAGGCTTCTTGAGGAGGGGCCTCACCACCGCAACTTTTAAGGGCCGCGGGACGGACCCCTCTCTCAGAGAAGCCTGGAGCCAGCCGTGTGAGACCTCCCTGGTGGCCGAAACCAGCCAGGAGGGACACGGGTCCAATGAACAAGTGGCGGAGCTCATCACTCCTATGGCCTTGTCTACATCATCAGGATTCAATAATTCAACCATCCCAAATAATACATTTTTCCCCAAATCTCTTTTACAACTACCAGTTGTCATGGACAAACCAAGCTCATATATTACTCTTTTTTTTAGTTTAAAACATATTTTTCCAAAAAATAACTTTCAGGTGACTAATTATAGTAGTGTTAAAAAAAATCTGATTGATTTGCATTGTGAAGAAATGTTGGACAGGGATTAACAAAAAAAAATGACCATCTTAGTTCTGATTCTCAACCTTGGTTAGAGTCATTGTGCTTTATTCCTTCCAATTTTTGAAAGCTGAGGACATACAATCGAGAGAGTCCAGAAATATTTCACAAGAAGAGTCCTCCACTCCTCTGCTCGCAATAGAATACCTTATTCCACCAGACTTGAAATTTTGGGCTTAGACAATTTAGAACTACGTCGCCTTCGATCTGATCTAAATGTAGTTCATAAAATCATATACCACAATGTCCTACCTGTCAATGATTACTTCAGCTTCAACTGCAACAATACACAAGCACGCAATAGATACAAACTTAATGTAAACCGCTCCAAACTCGACTACAGAAAATACGACTTCAGCAACAGAGTGATCAATGCCTGGAATGCACTACCCGACTCTGTGGTTTCTTCCCCAAACCCCCAAAACTTTAACCATAGACTGTCTACAGTCGACCTCACCCCATTCCAAAGAGGTCTGTAAGGGGCATGCATAAGCGCACCACTGTGCCTACCGTCCCTGTCTTACTGTCCTATTGTCCTCATTTATCTATACTTACTTTGCTTATGGTATGTTTATACAAACACCTACTATCTTGTACATGTTTGACAAACAAACAAAAAAATAAATAAATCAGTGCTTGAGTCCAAAAAGCCATTGTTTAGCCAGTACTTTGTCTAAGATGTTCTCCATCCTGGAGCAGAAAGTATTTCTACGCAAAAAGGAAGTGAAATTAATTAGTAAGGAAGAAAGAAAATAAAATAAAATTTATAAACTTCAAAAAACTTATACCTGTTCATCTCTTACACTTAGAAGAGAAGGTGAAACTGAGAGATCAAGTTAACTTGACCGTAACTATGCCAGTTTTTTTAAGGTGCAGTGAAAAGGATAGGGCTGATATAGTCTCCTGCAAAAAAAAATGCAATGGCTAACCTCTGGATCTGAAGTTGAAAAAGGCTGAGCTGAAAATGCTTGAAAACCCTGCCTTAAAAGTTCTGTGTTTAACATTCAGAAGTCTGGAAGAAAAATGAGGCGGGCGTTCTTTCCAGTGGGGAAACAGATGGCTCTCAACCTCAGCCGAGTTTCACTACTACAAAATGAAATTCTGCCCCCCCCCCCTCCCCAAAAGCATTTGGATAACATTGCAGTTGAGTCATAAATAAGTGAGTTTAGCTGCCAAATTCATCTGACCTCATGGGATGGTTGGTGTCTACAGCTGCTTTTGAACTAACACAATTTATAGTGACTGTAGTTAAGTTTTATGGAGAACATACAGGATGGTTATTTAAATTACAAGATGATTTTGCAGTGTGAAAGATCAAACGATTTAATCAGAAAAGCAAATTCACTTCTCAAATTTGAACATGGCTAAAATGAAAGGCATCAAAATGCAGAGTATATTATTCCAATAAGATTTTATTTTCCCTTTAATCCACGGACTTCATGAAATTCACAGTCACTGTACAGGAGTGTCAAACTGGTGGCCCACAGGCCGTATGCGTCATGTGCAGGCCACGCCCACCCCAGCTCTGTGAAGGGGGGAAACGTGAAACATCACATGATGGCAATGTGACGCCGTAAGTTTGACACTCATGGTTTAAAAGTGTCTTATATCACAAATGCAAAATACACATTTTACTTTTTGGGAATTTTTGCTCAGTTTTCATTTACAGATTTGGTAGAATTAACTCAGGGGTGGTCAAACTATGGTTCTTTGAGGACCTGTGGACTTCAACTCCCAGAATTCCTGAGCTAGCCATGCATGCAAGGCTGGCTCAGGAATTCTGGGAGTTGAAGTCCACAGATCCTCAAAGAACCATAGTTTGGCCACCCCTGAACTGTTTGGCGCAGTAGACAAGGCAACTGTTTTACCACAGAAATGTTATGGAGAATAAGCTAAAACCTGAACTCTCTCACTTAACAACCAATGCAAAAAAGATTGTAAAATCAGAAACAGGTCACATTGTGACTGGCTTAATGACTGCAAGAGCTTACGAATATCTTTCCAGGCTCAATTACAATTGTACATTGAGGACTATCTATATAACAAGATCGTTACTGAACATCATTTGGAAGGCTTCAGGCTCCCCATCTATCATGGCCTATATGCTTGAGTTTATGTAAGGCAATTGAACTTCTGGGTACAATTATGTTTAGATAGTCATATTTATACATCTTCATTATATTTAGTCATCATCATCATATTAATAATATAATAACATAATATAATAACTTTAATACTTAACATTTAACATCATCTTCTTTAACAACTCTCCTCTATACCATTTCCTCCCTTTATATCCCCTCCTTTCTAACTTCTGTTTCTGTTATCTAACCATTGATAAAATGTGTCCCATATCAAAAAATATTCAGTTTCTTCTTTATCCTTAATAGCAAGTGGTAATCTATCAATTTCTGCACAATCTAATATTTTTTTAATTACATTCTCCTCAGACGGCGTCTCATCACTTTTCCATTGTTGCGCAAATACAATTCTAGTTGCCATTAATATATGCAGAATCAAGTATGCAGTCCTTTTATCATATTTTTCTGGTAGAATGCCCAACAAAAATATCTCTGGTTTCAGGTCTATGTGTAGTTTTATCATTTTTTTCCAGCCATGTATGTATTTTTGTCCAATATTTTCTTGCTCTTGGGCATGTCCACCACATGTGGTAGTATGAGCCAGATGTTTGATTACACTTCCAACATTTATCCGATCTATCTTTAAACATTATTGCCAGTCTTGTCGGTGCAAAATGCCATCTATAAAACATTTTTATCTCCACACTTATTACATAATTAATATTAATAGATTACTAATGTGCTATCTGAAGGAAGAACATGGTTCAAAGCACTTAAGGCAAAATGCTTTGCCCATAGTTCTTCTCCAAGATTAGATGTAAGTTAATTTACTTATTTCATCCGGTCTTGTTATAATATCTGCCTCCAGATAAAAAATTTGCCTTTGTAATTATACTTCTGGCCTTTTAACACAAACTCAGGAATCTTAAGTGGAACCCTGATGGACTGATCACCTGGGTATTTTTGATCCTGAGAGGCAGAAAATATGAGATGGGTGGAACAAAAGTTTCCTCAAATCAGGCCATCGTTTTAACATATCAATGAAACAAAGCAAAATATTGGCTACCAGGAAAATTGCTGGGATATCAGACCAAATACCTGCTTGCAGCATACTGTAATTTTGTGAACAAAATCTTTATTTCACTTTATAACTGGAATAGCAAGCAGTTTGAATACTACAGAACTGGAAATCATGTGTATCATTCTTAATAATTAGTTGAAAAAGTTACCCTGCTTGTCATAGTATTATTCAACAGCCATAACCTTTGCATGGCTTTTATTAGATAGTTATAATAAATTGAACCTTGAACTTCTATGTACTCTTATAATTTGATTTTATTTCTTTATCAAGTGAAACTATGACTGTGCTAAATTCATTTGTATCTTGTGATTCCCAACTAGCTGCAGATGAAAAGATGAACAGAATAATAAAATAATTATTGCACATTTTGAATCAATATCCGAACTATTTTTAGATATAATTTATTGTACTTGACTGGATTATATATTTACAAATTGTACCATATATTTCCGTCCTTTATCTATAGATAAGAGATGAGATATGGCAACAAGAGGTAATGTGTTGTACTTTAAGAGAGGGTGATAAGTTAACAAATTGTTTATACTTGTTCCAAAAAAGGAGGAAGTCATTTCTTTATATATTTCTTTTCTTTTCTTTTACTGTGTTCTTATTCTTTTTTACTTTTATTTCTTTGCATTTGCTATCTTTTTCTTTTTATTATTTTAGGAGGTTTTTTTTTAGTTTCTATTAGTTTTATCTTTGTAATTGTAATGTTTAATAAAATTATTTCAAAAATGTGTTTGTTCTTATTTTATGCAGTAAGAGTCAGATAATAGCATTTAAAACTCTCTTAGTAGAGCGTTCCTGAATAATGTTTTCCCAGCAACAACAATTTTGCTATGGAAAAGTTGGTGGCTTATGAAAAACTCTTATTTGGTTCTGGAAGAACGATAACAAAAGGTGTGTTGGCAGCATATGAAAAAAAAGTTAAGATGGCAGTTGTAGTAGTGCGATCAAAGCCCAATACCCCGTTTTGTATGTGCAGCATGCATAAAATCAGGTAGACCTTCAATTGTATGATCATGGCTGCCATGTTGACTTTTTTTAACATCCCTTAGCAACCAGGAAGCATTTCCATTTATGTATTTATTTATTTGTTTGTTTGTTTGTTTGTTTGTTTGTTTGTTTATCAAACATGTACAAGATATCAAGTATAGGTATAAACATAAACAAAGGAAGTAAGTACAGATAAATGGAGACAGTAACACAGGAACGGTAGGCACGCTGATGCACTTATGCACGCCTCCTTTACGGACTTCTTAGGAATTGGGTGAGGTCCACGGTAGACAGTTTGAGGTTGAAGCTGTGAGGGTTTGAGGATGTAACAACGGAGTCAGGTAGAGCATTCCAGGCATTGACCACTCTGTTGCTGAAGTCGTATTTTCTGCAATCGAGTTTGGAGCTGTTTACCTTGGGTTTGTATCGATTGTTTGCCCATGTATTATTGTGGTTGAAGCTGAAGAAGTCGTTGACAGGTAACACATTGTAGCAGACAATTTTGTGTACTACGCTTAGATCGGACCGCAGGCTGCGCAATTCCAGATTGTCCAAGCCCAGAATTTCAAATCTGGTGGCATAAGGGATTCTATTGTGAGTAGAGGAGTGGAGTATTTTTCTCGTGAAATACCTCTGGACCCGCTCAATCGTATTAATGTCCGATATACAGTGTGGATTCCAGTGTCACTCAGCTATCAGTGTTTTCTGCAGTGTAACTGTATGCACAATCTGAAACAAAGAAAGTGTTCCCTTTTTTAAAAAAAATACTGTAAAAATCAGCTCTAGCTAGTGATGAAAGGCATCAAACACATTCGGAGAACCCAGATAGGAAAAGATTGTTTTGGAAGAAACAGATATGAAGACCCAAACTTCATTTTTTATTTAGTCAAATAGAGGTGATATAATTTGCACGGTTAATAAAATAAGATTCTTGATAAATGGTGACAGCACCATTGGTTATATTCTTTGGAATCTCCCATAACATTAACGAAACACATAGATCCCTGCTATTTTTCCCCTTAACAAGGAGGCAGGGGCAATCGTGTACTTCGAAGTAAAGTCACCTTGCCTTAAGTGGATCCTTGTAATCTACCTAGCAAGAATTGTCTCAATTCACAAGTAGTGCCATTTCACATACAGAATCCAGGAAGTGTTTTTATTTTCCATTTACATCCTGTGACTTTTCAGAACGGTGCGTAGAAAATGCATTGTTTGATAATGCATACTGCAATGGGCAAGTGGCTGTGAGGTGAAGTACAGCATAAATCCAGTTGCCCCCTGATATAAAAGGAGGAAAAAATATGGTTCTTTTTAATGAAATGTTCTCTGGCAGTGGCTGTCCTCCTGCCACATCTTAGCTAAAAACCTCCATGAATGTAGGGGAAGGCACTATTTTATATTGCAGTAACTCATGACTGATGAGGTTATCCATTCAGTGTTGCCCTACTCTTCTATGGGCCAGGTCTCTCCACATCACCGATCTTGCATTACTTCTTTGAGTTTTCCTATGCTCTGGCTGCTATCAGCTTTGATGGTACACTAATTGAGCATTGTTCAGACCTGAAGCAGCCATAGGAAAATATAAAACTGGATGGCCATTTTTTTTTCTAAAGTGCTGAGTAAATTATTGAGGAGAGAAGGGAAGAGTGGAGTGACTGGAGAGAGCAGGTGAAGCATGAATGAAAAGGCTGGCATAATGGCTGGAGAGGTGGCTCTGAGTTGATGGGTAGAGATTAGGGAATGAGATGGTTAGCAGAAGAGAAATTAGCGAACTGAACAGAAATACATTGAGGGCAGGATCTGTACAGGTGATTCATTTGAAGAACAGTAATCTTAGAAAAAATTAACTGACTTCAGTTAAACAAGTACTTTATTGAAGCAAAAAATGGAGTTTGCATTTTGGGCTACGGTCATTGTTTTGCCTTGTACTTAGTTCCATCCGTCTGTCTTGTCTGTTTATCTATCCTCTATCTTATCTATCCATCTACTTACCTATTACCAGTTTCCCCTTCTTCCTTGCATGAAGATGATGTTTAGAGACTAAGCAGACATTTTAAGATAGAATCCTCAATAATTTCTTAAAAGTTTTTGTATTTTTTTAAATTACTGTATTTTACATGGTATTTTATATTGTATTTTTATTGTAATGGAGTCTACATGTTGTGAGCCGCCCAGAGTCCTCAGGGAGTTGGGCGGCATAGAAATCAATTAAATTAAATTAAATTAAATTAAATTAAATTAAATTAAATTAAATTAAAAGTTGAAAGACCAACCACATTCATGTTCAGCATTATTATTATTTTTCTAATGAATGTATAATTAACTACTCTATTCTTGGATTTTTACAGGACCAAATTCCCATTTCATCCCTTAATAAGAAAGATTACCTGTCCTGAGCCTCGTAGTGCCTATGGCTCTGTGATATCTTAGAAAGCCCATTGTATTTATAATATTAAGTTACAGGTATAAGAGTACTAGAGAAAAAGCAAGTTATAAAGAAAGAAAGATAAATAGATATTTATCTATTAAACAGATATGTGATGGGCTGGAAAGAAATATCTAGTTATCTTTCTAGCTCATCACATATCTGTTTTTTAGAAGATCGTTTTCATTTTTCAGAAAAAGGTATGCAGAGTTTTGCTGGGAGCAGAAGACAATAACATTTCAGATATATATTAAAACAACATGTCTTCCACCCTTAAAATGATGTCACTGTTTTGTGAAACAGATCTTGGAATTGCTTGAATCACATACTATTAAAAATGCAATAAATTAAGCAAGTTCCTATTTTCATAATCACTGTATTGTAGAGCAGCGTTTAGGCTAATATAAGTGGTTCCTGTCTTATTTATGATAAGCTAATGTGATTTCAGCCAAAAACCTTTCTGGGTTTTCTGTTTAAGAGGGACGTTTCTAAAATCACCATTATGTGATTTTCTCACACATAAAAAGTTCAGCTAGTTAGTACAGGAACATTAAAATCATATCAAAGTTGTGACATAGAATTTGTGGGATTTGTTTGTTGGATTAGACTTGGTGTTAGTACAGTATTGATTTTTTTTAAAATTAATGGATAAGAGTGAAATATTACCTTTGACATTAGACATTAAGTAAACACTTCCTCTGTTATATCATTTCCTCATCCACAGTAAGGTTCACAAAGTCATAAAAGCAGAAGTTTCCAAGATAATGTTTCATTTAAGTAATTTATAGAAGCAAAAGGCACTGTATTTGATTTGTCTGATGGAATGCTGAAATTTTGTACTCTGTATTTTTAAGTCATTCTCTCTGGTTAGCAAAAAAATTTAAATTAGGCATTCATGGGAGAGTTTGAGCCTTTGGACACTTATTTATTTTATTTGTTTGCTTGTTTGTCAAACATGTACAAGATAGTAGGTGTTTATATAAACATAACATAAGCAAAGAAGTACAGATAAATGAGGACAATAGGACAGTAAGACAGGGACGGTAGGCACAGTGGTGCGCTTATGCACGCCCCTTACAGACCTCTTAGGAATGGGGTGAGGTCGACTGTAGACAGTCTAAGGTTAAAGTTTTGGGGGTTTGGGGAAGAAACCACAGAGTCAGGTAGTGCATTCCAGGCATTAATCACTCTGTTGCTGAAGTCGTATTTTCTGCAGTCGAGTTTGGAGAGGTTTACATTAAGTTTGTATCTATTACGTGCTCGTGTATTGTTGCGGTTGAAAACTTCAGTTTTCTTTAACATCTACAACCCTGGGTTTGAGGTGATCAAATACAAAGAGTAAATTTGTTGCAGTGGTTAAGGATCAGGGTGGTAACCAGGACGCTAGGTATCCTAGTCCTGCCTTAAGTATGAACCCAACTGGGTGACTTTGCCCCAATCGCTCTCTTTTTCTCAACTCTTGGAAGGAGGCAATGGCAAATCACATCTCAAATCTTGCAAAAAAAAAATTGTAGGAGTTGTCCATGCAGTTGCCAAAAGTCAACACTGACTCCAAGGCACCCCCAAAAAATTAATATACTGATGATAACCAGTGACATATCTCTCATCCGAGGTCAGTGGAGATACAGTGGAAGTCTTGACTCAGTGCCTGGATCTATGAAAGAGTGGGTGGGGATAGAACAGATTGTATCCTAGCAAGACAGAATTATTTTGCTACAGAGGCTTTCAGGTGCCAAGGTAGCACCTGAAATTTCTCTTGATTCCTGTACTTCTTTGAAGGAATAAATACAAATATGAAGCATATACAAACATTTACTCCTTTAAAGGAGTACATACAAATATGGAGTCTCTCTTAGATCAGTAGGTAGAGGCTGTGGCAAAGAGAATTTTTGAGCAGTTTAATTTGGTCCGATTGTTTGGTCTTTTCTTGACCAACAGTTGCTGAACACATCAACTCAAAAATAAATGAACAAAATGATTTTCAATCTGTAAATAATGCTAAATGTTTAAATTAGTTCAACATTTCCACCTTGTTCTTGAAAATACCCATTTTTCCTCACTGAAAAAAATTAAAGTATCCTATATTTACACAAATAAAGACTTACTGCTAGCATGAGATCCCAAGTAAATGCAAATTACTATTATTATTATTACCCGTGTTTCCCCGAAAATAAGACCCTATCTTATATTTTTTTGAACCCTGAAATAAGCGCTTGGCCTTATTGCCATGCACTCAAAAGCCCGATTGGGCTTATTAACAGGGGATGTCTTATTTTGGGGAAAACAGGGTATAGTTGGTCACATAGTCAGTCAGCTGCTTGTATTTGGCATTTTTGTTCCCCTGTTGAGTCTTTCCTAAGGACCTAGTTTAATTAAATACTTAATTTAAATTATTATTATTATTATTTATTTGATTTATATAGCCCCCCATCCAACTTAGATGTCTCTGGGTGACTTACAATAAAATAGATAAAACAAATAAAATACATATTATATATATATATATATATATAAAAACAGGAGTCAAGCCTCATAAAGCCATCAATAAAGCCAAGCTGTATCCTACATCTAGTCTCCCACCTTGCTAGCTTAATTAACATCACATTTTTAATATCAAACATATATGCACACCCTTTGTTGTCAAGCTGGCATTTTGAAATGTTATCCAAAGCTTTGTGTTATCTCCCATGTGAAGCCTAGGAGACAAAATATTCAACGGGAACAAATCATTCTGCTATCTTCTTTCCAATTAACATCATGCATGTTTTAGTCACATACTGTTTTTTGCATTTTTAATATCCAATTCCTTTTCTACTTTAAACATGAATTTTGAAAGACATGTTAGTTTATGGAAACATATTGGTGGAGTCGGCAGACTTAACATATGCATATACTGATGGGCCTTAAATAACGTCTTCCTTTTTGATACATAAACCACTGATTTAAATATTTAAATTTGTTTTCTTCAAAGCATCTTTTCTTTCTCTTTTCTCTAGGCAGTTTTGAGTCCACTCATTGCCATTGCACTGAAAATATCTCAGATTCATGAGAGGACAGGTCGTAAGGGTCCTACTGTCATCACCTGAAGGAGAATTGCTGACTCAGGGCCAAACTCGGGAGGACAAGGAAGAATGAAGACATTGCTCAAACACACCAGTTCTTTGTGCCTTATATTAGTTTAAGGGTTTGGGGGCAGTTGGGGGGGAGGTGGATGGACAACATTTATTTTGAATTTCATTATTAAGAAAAATGTGCACTTGTCTCTTATAGCTTCAACATCTTCTTGTGATGCAAATAATCAAAACCAGGTCTCTCTCTGAATAATACCAAGATTTATTTATAAGAGATGATTAAAAAAAGATTCCTGTGTTTTGCATTTGCAAGGGGAAAATAGGCTACATGTTTCCTTAGCTAGAGCTGGCTGCAAAACATAGATTTTTTTTTGTAATAGTGTTTTATGAATCTCCCATCATAATTTAAAAAGAAAGCACTCTTAACGATAGTCAAGGACATTTTTAAGAGCTCAAAAACAAAATATTATTCTTAGGTTACCTTATTTTCTAAACCCATCTGGGAGTTATGATGGATTGATTTTGAATTAAAATATAATAGGGCTCTTATTTTAGATAGTTGAAGTCCCATAGGATGGAACAACCTAGAACAGGGGTATCAAACTGGTGGCCCACGGGCCGGATGCGTCACGTGCAGGCCATGCCCACCCCAGCTCCGCAAATGGGAAAAACGTCACGTGCCGGCAACATGACGCAGCAAGTTTGACATCCGTGACCTAGAATATCAGCAACTTTGTCCTTTCTTTGGGCTGTGACAAAGCATTTGTGTAGTACAATGAACCACAAACTAGCCAATCACATTTTAGCCTAGTAGCTTTGTAACCCTGGTCTGTGTGGTTAATTTATGGTTCAGTGATTTCTACAAATTTGGATTTATTAAGTAAACTATGATGAGTAGGTTCATGTTTTGTGACCATAGTCATTGAATCCAAGGGGTGCAGCTCATGAGCAGAATCTGCAGGTGGGGCTATTCTAATCAATGATCTTACAAATACATAGTCCAGCAGGTTTATTTGGAAATAGGTCCCTCTTGAGTGCCAAAAAAAATGTAATCTTCCATAAATATGTCTAATTCTGCAGCTTTATCCTGATATTTTAGTTAGCTGATTATCTTTTTCAAAGCATACTAGCAACTGCCACTCCTAATTTCTCAGCTCAAGTTTTAAGACTAATGACTACATTTTTATGCACCAGCTGCTACATTTATACACACTTTATGTAACTAAATCTTATGTATTTAAATGGAAAAATGAGAAGTTACCTTGCAGCAATCTGTTTGGCAAACAGCTTTCATGTTTTGTTCATGTCTGCTGTTACTCATAAATACCATCAGCAGCATAACTGGTTTGTGTGTGTGGTCTCTCTGCTTGTAGCTTAAAAATGGGACTGTTTTTTTCTACTAACAGTATTTCCTCAACCACCTTCTTCTATTCAGATTCAGCTCTATGCAGCTTCAGTTTAAGGAAAATACCTTTTTGCTATTAGATTTGTATTCTGGATTTATCTCCTACTGTGGAGCTCTCTTGATAGTGATCCCTCTCCTTTTGTTATCAGTTTCTCTTTTTAGAAGTAAATCTTTACGGTATTTCCCTCTCACTCTCCTGTGCATGTTCACTATCGCTCTCTCATACATAAATACTTAATTAAAATTAATTTAATTCAAAATCGTTAAAAAATACCTTTCAAGATATATTTATGTTCCACTTTTGAAAAGGGCTAATTATCACACAGAGTTCTAACTTTTATACAGATGGATCAGCTGATTTTTAAAAAACAAACACCAAACACCAGAGACAGTAGAAGAGACAGTAAAAAAGCTAAAAAGGAAACATTCTCCTCCCACAGCCAGTACCCAGATAAGCAGGCATTAACACCAGACAAACAATCCAGAAGAAAACAATATCCTAATCAAGTAAATACCAAGCAGAAAACCACATCCCCACCAACCCTGGCAGGGCAAGTTACTATATATGAACAGGCAGAAAACCCACATTCACTGATGATGGTGGTGATGATAATGTTATTGGGTGGGCTTCAAAAATTTTAGCAAGGGGTTCTCTGCCCAGTTGCTGGGTGGGCATGGCCTAGTCGACCTCCTGCACCATGGCGGGGTGGGGGCGTTTTTGCCCTCCCTGGGCTCCAGAGGCTTTCCTCGAGCTTCCGGAAGAGCAAAAATGGCCTCCCCAGCTCTGGAGGCCCTCTTCCTGAATTTCCGGTAGGCCCGTTTTTCGCCCTCCCGAGCCTCCGCGTGCGCCCTGAACTTACCTGCATCCAAAATAGGCCGCATGGGGACTCCTGGGAGGAGTGGGGCAGGGAGGGCGGAGTGGGGTGGGGCCAGCCAGGAGTGGGATTTGGGGGTTCTCCAAACTGCACAGAATCTTAGCTAGAGCTTCTCCTGAACCCCTGCAAACCCCCAGCAGTCCACCCCTGAATGTTATCTATTTGGGTAATGAAATGTCTGCAAGCAAACAGAGAGGACCAAGAACTCCACAAACGTATGAATTTGGATAAGGTGAAGGAAATGGGTCTGTGGTGTGTTCCATTGTTAGGCACTGATTTATAATCATAATTCAGAAAGTTGGAAGTGCTGTTTGCAAATGTGTGACAATTGAATATCACATTTAGTGACATAGACGACATAATCTGTCTTTTAAGGACTGTATGCCCTTACATACCGTAGTTGGAGATCCATAGTGGAGTTTAATTATTTTGTATGAAAATACGACTCGACAACTAGGATTCTGCTACTGAATCCATCCCCGCATAACATAAAAATATTTAAATATTGTGGTATGTTGGAAGTGTAAGATTCCTGCGTCTATATACTCCTTATCAATATCTCTGAAACATTACATCAGAAACAATTTTTAAAGAACCATCACTCCTTTACAGCAGATAATTTCCTCAACTTTGAAAATGGAATTTTGGATCTTTTCAAGCTAAAGCAGAAGAAAATCTGGGTTTGTTTTTTTTTTAATCTAAAACAAGGGTGCCCAACCTTGGCAACTTTAAGACTTGTAGACTTCAATTCCCAAAATTTTCCATGCTGGCCAGGGAATTTTATGAGTTGAAGTCCACATGTCTTGAAGTAGCCAAAGTTGGGCACCCCTGCTCTAAAACCTCAAATGGTAGAAGAGAGCTAAAAAAGGAAAGCAGGAAGACAGTGGAAACATTAGAATTAAAATGTACTGTTTTGCTTAACTCTGGACAAAGGAATTACAATTCCATTTTCCAAGTAATTTCTTTTAACCAAGAGACAAGGCTTCAGGGTGCATGAAAGTGTATGGAGCTGAAGAGGGAAGTTTTCCCAACTAAAACACCATCTAGGTCAGTGATGGCGAACCTATGGCACGCGTGCCACAGGTGGCACGCGGTGCCATATCTGCCGGCACGCGAGCCATTGCCCTAGCTCAGCTCCAGCGTGCATGTGCACTCCAGCAATCTGATTTTCGGCTTGCGCAGAGGCTCCGGGAGGGTGTTTTCAGCTTCCGGAGGGCCTCCAGTGGGCAGGGGAGGGCATTTTCACCTTCCCCAAGCTCCAGGGAAGCCTCTGGAGCCTGGGGAGGATGAAAAATGGGCCTACTAGGCCCACCAGAAGTTGGGAAATGGGCCGTTTCTGGCCTCCAGAGGGCCTCCAGGGTGGTGGGGGAGGCTATTTTCACCCTCCCCAGGGATTGAATTATGGGTGTGGGCACTCGCGCATGCGCAATAGCATGTGTGCACCGGTAGTGGGTTCCTACCAGTGCGGTCCACTCTATAGCACCGGTAGTGGCCCGCTGGTGACGTCACAGTACCGGTGCAGTCGGTTGCCGGTGCCTGGCCGCCCCATTTTAAAAAAATCTTTTTTAATTTTTTTTTAAAAAATTTCTTCTGCGCATGCCCAGAAGCCGAGTTTCCGGCACTGCTCATGCGCTGCCTTCCTACCCCACAGTGAGTCCAAGCAGGGGAGGATGGCTGAGGGAGCGTGTAAGACACTGAAAGTACGGGCAGCAGGAGCTATCTCCATTCCCCTCCCTTCAGCAGTCCGAGAAGCCACAAAGGCGCGGTGATGATCCTAGGCATTTTTGCACGTTCGAGGCTTCTTGAACTGCTGAGGGGAGGGGGAATGGGCAGCAGGACCTATCTCAGTTCCCCTCCCTTCAGCAGTCCGAGAAGCCACGCCCACCCAGTCACATGGCTGGCAAGCCACACCCACAAAATAAGCCACACCCACAGAGTGGTAGTAAAAAAATTAGGAACCCGCCCCTGGTGTGCACGTACTTTCGGCACCCGAGGAAAAAAAGGTTCGCCATCACTGATCTAGGTTGTTAGCAGAACTGTAACAGAAGTTTTAGAAATATTTGCCTAGTTCATTTAATGAAAAGCTTTCCCAATGTCTTACTAAAAGAGGGGAATATGGCAGAGGAAGGAGGCTTGCTCAGTGAAAGCTGGGATATGGAAAATGTTTTTTGAGTTTGTAAAATAAGGGTATCCAATTTTTGTGATGGCAACTTTAAGATTTGTGGACTTCAACTCCCAGAATGCTGACTGGGGAATTCTGGGAGTTGAAGTCCATAAGTCTTAAAAGTTGCCAAGTTTGGATTACCCTGCTATAAAACATGAACATGGCTCCATCCATAGCACAAAACTGTGACATAAAACTTCTAAATGTCACTAATTCAAATATTTTTTCTTCTTGGGAAGCTGAGGTGTGACTGTGTCATTACAACGGCTTTGGTGAAATTTGAAATGTTCATAGCCTGGTAACACTGCAGTGGCAAACCTTCATTTCTAGTGCAATCTTGAATGCTGCGGTGTTTTAAATAGCTGACTTGGATTCTTTTGATATTTGTCAAAACTTACTATCACATTTAATAAACTGCTGTGTCCTATTTGCCTTGCATGAAATCGCTGATAGAACACAGCTTGCTCCAATGCAACAGGTTTTTTTTTTAAGCTGTGTCTAGGTAAATGAGGCACTGATTTATCTTTGCACAGTGTTTTGCAGCATTATTAAACAGATTTTTTTTGTAAGTCAAACACCTTTGTTCTGTTTTATATAACATTACACAGTATATAATCCTTTGGCTGCCCACAACAAGTACCTAGTTTGGTTTATTTTGTGCTGGCCTTTCATAAGAGGTATAAAGATTTGCGGGAGGATTTACTGTATATGGAGCGAGCTAAGAGCTGAGCTGTGTGCTGTCGCCCTGCCTATTTAACTTATATACAGAGTACACCATGAGAAAGGCAGGGCTAGATGAATCACAAGTTGGAATTAAGATTGCCGGGAGAAATATCAACAAACTCAGATATGCAGATGATACCTTTCTAATGGCAGAAAGTGAAGAGGAACTAAAGAGCCTCTTGATGCGGGTGAAGGAGGAGAGTGCAAAAGCTGGCTTGAAACTCTACATTAAGAAAACTAAGATCATGGCCGGCCCTCTCAATTCCTGGCAAATAGATGGGGAAGAAATGGAGGTAGTGACAGATTTTATTTTCCTGGGCTCCAAGATCACCGCAGATGGGGACTACAGTCAAGAAATTAAAAGACACTTGCTCCTGGGGAGGAAAGCTATGGCAAATCTAGACTGCATACTAAAAAGCAGAGACATCACTCTGTCAGCAAAAGTGTGTATAGTCAATGCTATGGTTTTCCCAGTTGCAATGTATGGCTGTGAAAGTTGGACCATAAGAAAGGCTGAGCACCAAAGAATTGAGGCATTTGAACTATGGTGCTGGAGAAGACTCCTGCAAGTCCCTTGGACTGCAAGGCAATCAAACCGGTCAGTCCTAGAGGAGATCAACCCTGACTGCTCTTTAGAAGTCCAGATCCTGAAGATGAAACTCAAATACTTTGGCCACCTAAAGAGAAGGAAGGACTCACTGGAGAAGAGCCTATTGCTGGGAAAGATTGCGGGCAAAAGAAGAAGGGTACGGCAGAGAATGAGGTGGTTGGATGGAGTCACTGAAGCAGTAGGCATGAGCTTAAATGGACTCTGGGGGATGGTAGAGGACAGGAAGGCCTAGAGGAACATTGTCCATGGGGTCACAATGGGTCGGACACAACTTCACAACTAACAAAAAAAAGCTGAGCACAATTTAAGAGATCTTCATAAATTGAAATACAACTTCTGAACTAAAATGTATACATATTGTCATGGGTTTTGAAGTCGTTGATACTGATTAGAGCCAATCCATGGAAAAGGATTGGAGATGTGTTAACTTTTGTTTTTATTTTGTTACAAACACATGGCCTCCATATCAGCAGATGGCAGCAGTTTCTTAGATTCAAGGAAATCTCAAGGCTGTAGACTAGATTGTAAAATTGCAAAACCATCCAGAAGACAGAAGAAAACTACTTCTGATTTGCTGCCAAGAAAGCTACAACGACTTTCCATGAGTCAAGTTTGGTTGCTATGATATAAAGAAGGTGTTGAGACTCTAGAAAGAGTGCAGAGAAGAAAACAAAGATGATTAGGAGCGGCTACAGGGGTTGCAGGAATTGGGAATGTCTAGTTTCATGAAAAGGAGGATTAGGGTGACATGATAGCAGCCTTTCAATATTTGAAGGGCTGCCAAAAAGGGGGGAGGGGTCAACCTATTCTCCAAAGTACCTGAAGGCAGGGCAAAAAGCAAAGGATGGAAACTAATAAAGATGAGAACCAACCTAGAAATAAGGAGGCATTTCACGACAGTGACAACAATTAATCAGTGGAACAGCTTGCCTTCAGAAGTTATGGGTGCTCCATCACTGGAGTTTTTTTAAAAAAAGAGATTGGACAGCCATTTGTCCAGAATGCTATAGGGCAGTGATGGCTAACCTTTTCTGGACTGAGTGCCCAAAGCGTGCGAATACATGCGCATGCGCCCGAACCCCCAAAGTGCAATGTGTGTGTGGCCCCCTGTGCATGCATGCAGGGGGGCCCTTCATGTGCATGCGTGGGCCCCACATGCACCCCACCCCCTGCACATGCACACATGGGGGCCCCTGCACACACCCCACGCATGCGCGGCAGAGACCCAAAGACCAGCTGGCCGGCAGGAGGCGCACAGGCATGCATGGCAGAGCTGAATTGGGGCGACGGCTCGTATGCCCACAGAGAGGACATTGCGTGCCACTTCTGGCACGCGTGCCATAGATTTGCCATCATGGCTATAAGGTATTCTGCTTGAGCAGGAAGTTGGATTAGAAGACCTCCAAGGTCCCTTTCAATTCTATTGTTATGTTAAGCTCAATTCAGTTTTTTTCCATTCTAAAGTTAACCATTTTCCTTAGTTTTCTATTTTCCAGTTTCCTTAGTTTCTCTCCTCGAGACATCATTTCCAGCTCCCTGGTTGTATTTGTTGTCCTCTGAATTAGTTCCAAATTGATAGTTTAGATCACAGAACAAGATTTCACTTGGAAGTGAGTTCTTTTCACTATTGCAGAAAGAATATTTGATTACTATCCTTCTCATGTGATAAATCACTTCATTAAAAGAAGTATTGTACCATCTTAAACTTGTCATGAAAATAGGAGCTAAGTTAATATTGAATACGGATTCACAAAATTACTTTGCTCATGTGGATTATCCTAAACATAAGACAGTGCCTAGGCCCGCAGGCAGAGGCGGGTTCCTAATTTTTTTACTACCACTCTGTGGGCGTGGCTTATTTTGTGCATGTGGCTTGCGAGCCATGTGACCAGGTGAGCGTGGGCCTCGGGAGCTTGGCAGCGGCCGGAGAAGCAGAGGGCATTGCCCACCCGCAACGCAGCCCCCCACAGCGGGAGCAGCAAGACCGTGGCAGCGGTTCTTCTAGGAGGCTCCGTCCGGCCTGAATGCTTCTCCCCATTCGATGATCCCAGGCTCCTGCCGCCCATTCCCCCTCCCCTCAGCAGCTCGAGAAGCCTCGAACGTGTGAAAATGCCTAGGATTATCACCACACGTTCGTGGCTTCTCAGACTGCTGAAGGGAGGGGAATGGAGATAGCTCCTGCCGCCTATTCTTTCAGCGTCTCACGTGCTCCCTCAGCCATCCTCCCCTGCTTGGATTTACTGTGAGGTAGGAAGGAAGCGCATGCGCAGTGCCAGAAGCTCGGCTTCTGAGCATGCGCAGAAGAAAATTTTAATTTTTTAAAAAAAAAAATTGTTTTAAATGGCGGCGCCCAGGCACCGGCAACTGACCGCACTGGTACTGTGACATCACCAGCGGGCCGCTACTGGTGCTATAGAGTGGACCACGCTGGTAGGAACCCACCACTGCCCGCAGGGGTAGGCAAACTACAGCTCTTTGAGGAGCTGCGGACTTTAACTCCCAGAATTCCCGAGCCAGCCATGCATGGCTGGCTCAGGAATTCTGGGAGTTGAAGTCCACAGGTCCTCAAAGAGCTGTAGTTTGCCTACCTCTGCCTAGGGTGTTAGGTTTTTCCTTTACATCTTGATAGGCAGATACTTTTGTACTTACCATGAAATGAGAATTGGGATTTTGTTGTCTGACCTACAGGAATGGTGTGGGGGGGGGATGTCCCCATTTTGGAATTCAGTACAGAATAGTGGGTTAACCTTGCCATAAACAAGCCCAAGACTTGATTGTTGTACAGTACAAAGGAGCAATGGGGTAATTAGAAGAAAAGGTTACCAAGAGGACTTACTTACTTCTTCCTTGTTTGTATAATGGAAACAAATGCACATTTATTCTTCCCGCCAATAATTGCTAATTGTTTCTCAGAATGTATTTCATTACAAAACTTTATTTCAAGAAAACTGCAATGCAGCATTAAACCATGTAAACTGGTTAGCCCCAGAACACAATATTAAAAAGTTACTATAACCAAGTAATGTCAACTATTAAATAATTCATTAGATTTCAGCCTGTAATGCTAATGGATAACAAAAAGAGTTGATGCTAAAATTCCAAGATGTTTTTTAAAATTATATGTATGGAAGACATTCCAATGCTAATTATCTTACTGCAATTGTCTAAAGCTCTTAACATTGAGTTGGCTATTTTTTTCAATGGGCTATCTGTATTGTACTAAGAGACTCTTCTTCCCTCAACAGTAATGAGAGGTAGTAAAGTTGATTAAATAGGGGTACATAATGAAAAATAATTAATTGCAATATTGATACAATTACTCTTTTTAGAAAGAATAAATATTGAATTAAGAACACAATCTATTTTATCCAGGATGTGCCTTGTCTTCATATTTTTGTGTGACTGCGGGCTCCATTGTAACTTAGTTTCCTGTATCCCAGATACTGCACAATAGTACCACAATAATTCAAACATGGAAAAAACAAAGCAAGGCCAAACTACAACTCTGATAAGATGTTTTAAATCCAATTTCAATGAAATGGTAAAAGTTTAAATCAAAGGGTTGTGTTGTTGTTTTTTTACTTAAACTGTAGAATAGGAGCTGGTCAATCAAGTCCTAGTCTTTGGTCATTTTAGCTGGACCTGTTCACCTCTTGGTACAGAGGAAAGCTTGCACTAAACACTAAAAGAGCTTAGGAGTTTAATTTTGGAAAGTGCCTTTCATCTCCCTTATGAATGCCAAGAATAGGATATTTACAGTAACATAACCTTCTCCAGTCTGGTGCTCTTTTGATGTGTTGCACTTCAGTTCCCAAAAGACTGTGCACGTCTGACAGAGTGTGGAAATTGAAGTCAAGCACACGCGACATGCATTGAGTTGACGAAAGTTGATGTAACTGACCTTGCTTTGTTGTATCTACATTTTCCATGTTCATCGCTAAGTTGAAGCTCGAAATGTCTTCATTTACTCATTGCCTCTTGCCATGCATGCTGCTATTCAGAAGATAGTGCGGGCTATTGCAAGCATTTCTTAATAGAGGCAGAATACAACTATCATAAGACCTTCAAGAAGAACCAGTTGTTTCCATCCATCAGCCAACAATGTTGGGCTGAATTCATCATCATTCCTAAAACCAGCAACACTATGGCTTATTCCTGGTCACAAAGACCATGTTATTTCTGACACAACCTTTCTGAATGCCACTGAATGCTCCCTCATCTGTGCCCAGTAATTGCCAGCCACTGAATGCTCCCTCATCTGTGCCCAGTGCCCAGTGATGGAACCGCACTGTCCTTTCCGCACCTCCTCACCAAGGCTTTACACACAATGCCTAAACATCGTCTGTGTCCCAGAAGAACAGATATGGCTTATCTTCTCCAGTCCTTGGACAGCCCATCTTCTTAGCAATTGCTCTATGGTTGAGGTGCGTGAGAAGCCTCTCCAAATGTTGGGTCGTTCACTGTGGCTCATTGCTGCACAGAGACTTCATAGGAAGGTGGCTGCTGTCCCTGAGCACCAGTTTCCTCAATGAATTCAAAGCGGCTTTCTGTGTACAAAGGTGGAGGTATGTTATAAGCATAGCTCTTTGGCTCCAGTGAGCAGGCTGGCAGTGAGAAAGTCTGCTTTCCCAGACCGGTGCTGTCTTCGTATGAGGGCGGGTAGAAATCAGGCCTGCAAAAGACAGCCAAGAGGGCGGTATTAAAAATTATCCTATATTGGTTTATAAATTATACAACACTGGGCCTTTTTTTTTTTTACTCTTTACAATGACCCTTCTCTTTCTACTTCGGGGGGGGGAGATGACCCTCTGAATCATTTCATTACCTCAAAAACAAAAAAAAGCTTTCCTATAGTGACGTTCTGAGAAAATTGAGAGAAGAGAGGTTTGGAGGGTTATTTTGCCTTACAAGCATCACAGCTCATTTATTTATTTGTTTGTTTGTTTGCTTGCTTGCTTGTTTGTTTGTTTGTTTATTATTTGCCAGCCATCTTGTAGTCAATGGCTCTGGATGGCTTAAAGAAAAAAAAACCATTAAAAAACCCATAAAAACATTAAAATCAACAATCATAGAAACACATAAATAAAAGCATTAAAAATAAAAGCATTTTTTAAAAAGCATTTTAAAAATGCTTTTTTTTAATAAAAGCATTTCTGGGAAAGGAAGGAACCAGACACACCGGGTTGCCGGGGGGTGGGGGGAGCGTGGAGACGTGGCATTGTTTTAATTAGTCCCCCACTTCCAGTAAGGAGCTCCTCCATTGGGACCCCCATTGGGTCCCAAGAGCCAGGTCTTAAGGCTCAGGAAGTGGGAGCCAGTCTCATCTCAGAAGGTAAGCTCTTCCTTTTTAACAACATTTTTCCTTTCAGGATGCTGCTGTAATCCTCGACTTACAGCAGTTCATTTAGTGACTGTTCAAAGTTAACAACAGCACTGAAAAAGTGACTTATGACCATTTTTCACACTTATGACCGTTGCAGCATCCCCATGGTCACATGATCAAAATTCATATGCTGACTCATATTTATGACAGTTACAGTGTGCCAGTGTCCCAGAGTCCCTTTCTGACAAGCAAAATTAATGGGGGACGCAGATTCACTTAACGACCATGTCACTAACTTAACAACTGCAGTGATTCACTTAACAACTGTGGCAGGGTAGGTCATAAAATGGAACAAAACTCACTTAACTGTTTCATTTAGTAACATAAATTTTGGGCTCAATTGTGGTCGTAAGTCAAGAACTACCTGTATTCTGTAATGGCAATATTATGAGGCACATCCAAGGAAAAGTGAACTTGATTAATACAGAATAGTTTATGTGCCAGTCTTCCATTTATTTCCCTTGGTATTTGAACAAACATTGCATACGTGTATTCTGTCTAAAAGTGTTCCTAAATTTACTTCCTAATGTGGCTATGGTGTCTTCCAAAGTGGGACATTTTTCTGGTTATCTAAGCAAGGTTTGCACTCTGTCATATTTATAGAGCTGTTGCTTTGCCGATTGTGAGTGTTTATGGCACTGTTACCATAACAGAATAAGAACTGACTTTTGTATCTATAGCCCTTTAACAAGGCTTGCCAGTCTGAAGGCCAGCTTGACTTTAAGAGAAATATATTGTGAATGTTTCAGTCTTGTTGCAGAAAGGCCCAGAATATGACTGTGAGAATTTTAAAATGAAAATAAGCAGGCAACTGCATACCACTTCAACACGTACTGAACATGGCTGAAACTATCAGCTGATTTTAAAAAAATGGGTTCTTGACTTTTTGGAAAAATATTGTAGAGCCACAAATACCTAAAGGACTGAGGCATGCCTTTAAGTATTCTTAAAGGCTCTGATTTGAATTCAGAATGTATAATGTCCAAGACTTGTTATCAGGATAGTAATAGTTCATGACAGTGCATGTTTCTTACATGATTTCAAATGACCCCCACAGAAATTTGGACAAAGATCCACACTACCTCCTTTAGAAGGTGTGAAGCTAAGAATTGTTGTGCTACCCTTCTTTAAAAGTTTATAACTGAGCATGCTCAAAGCCACTGGAAGGAATAGCCTATGTTAGTGATGGCGAACCTTTTTTGGCTCGGGTGCCAAAAGGGTGCGCGTGCGTGCCCACACCCATAAGGCAATGCCCTCCCCCCATGCATGTGCACAACCCCTGCGCTGCCCCCTGTGCATATGCACAACCCCCCCTATGCTGCCCCCCCATGCATGCGCAGAGGCCTCACTGAAGCCTCCGGACTTCCAGTTGGCCTGTTGGGCCGTTTTTCGCCATCCCCAGGGTTCAGGAAAACCTCCTGAAGCCTGGGGATGGCGAAAAACGGGCCAATGGGCCAACCGGAAGTTCAGAAATGAACTTCTGGTTGGCTTGTTGGGCCGTTTTTCACTGTCTCCAGGGTACAAGAAGCTTTCCTGAAGCCTGAGGAGAGCGAAAACGGGCAAAAAGAAGGCCGAAAATCAGCTGGCCAGCACACACATGCACGCTGGAGCTGACATAGGGCAACACCTCGCGTGCCCTCAGATATGGTTCCACGTGCCACCTGTGGCACACATGTCATAGGTTCGCCATCACTGGCCTATGTCAATGTTTCACAACCTTGGCAACTTTAGGATGTGTGAACTTCAACTCCCAGAATTCTGGCTGGGGAATTCTGGGAATTGAAGTCCATACATCATAAAGTTGCCAAGGTTGACAAATGCTGGTCTAGGTTGAGAACAGATGATTCAATTGAGGCCCTCTGGTGGCTAAGCAGGAAAGTGAATCTAGTTTTGCTGCATCCATGTCTAGCACTAAACTGGATTTTTGCTTTATAGACTACTGCATGTGATCTAGAATGGTCAATAAAGTCTAGTAAGCAGTTCATTAAGGATCAAATTAGTTTTAGAAATATAAAGAAAGCAGAATAAAGTGCCCGTTCTTAATCTAGTTCTCTCTAGATGGGTTGGATCATGGCACTATCAAATGTAGAGAATTTAAGGCTGAGGAAAAGTGAGTATGATAGCTGTATGATAGTACAGTACTATCATCCGATTACACATAGAGGGAAGAATAGAGATTTAAAATATGAATTATAATATAGAAAAAGAAAGAGATAATGAGGGGAACAAGGGTATGAAAATGCTATTTTCTGCAGAAAAAACAATTACTGCCAACCTGCTTTCCATTGAGGACCTGTATACTGCACGAGTCAAAAAGAGGGCCGTGAAAATATTTACTGACCCCTCGCATCCTGGACATAAATTGTTTCAACTCCTACCCTCAAAACGTCACTATAGAGCACTGCACACCCAGACAACTAGACACAAGAAC
Organism: Diadophis punctatus similis; assembly: GCA_023053685.1. Lineage (NCBI taxonomy): Eukaryota > Metazoa > Chordata > Lepidosauria > Squamata > Dipsadidae > Diadophis > Diadophis punctatus. Next base: position 66,285,034 of record JALIGW010000002.1, on the reverse strand, counting down.
AGTTTTTTCCCGAACGCCATCACTCTGCTAAACAAATAATTCCCTCACCACTGTCAAACTATTCACTAGGCTGCATTATTATTACTATTAGTTTTTCTCATCGTTCCTATCACTCATCTCCTCCCACTTATGACTGTATGACTGTATGACTGTAACTTGTTGCTTGTATCCTTACGATTTATTTTCATATTGATTGTTTCCTGATTACTTACTTGAACCCTATGACAACCATTCTTGACAAATGTATCTTTTCTTTTATGTACACTGAGAGCATATGCACCAAAGACAAATTCCTTGTGTGTCCAATCACACTTGGCCAATAAAGAATTCTATTCTATTCTATTCTATTCTATTGACAGACAGGAGAAAAGTTGTGGAACCTATTTGGTTAGTTTCAGACTAAGTCACCAACCTTAATACCTACTAAATCAATGGGATTTAAGTTTCAATGGCTTAGTTTATTTCAGTAGGACTTAACAAAACTAATTTAATCCGAGTCTCCCTTAGAGGAAGCAGGTGGGGGGTAGTTTTCCCAGACTGCTATGGGTCCCAGTACTTAGGGAGAACAAAGTGCAAACCTTAAATGTTAGGTAGGAAACCAACCAGTTACGTATATATGTGTTCCACTCCAACTCATGGTCTCTCCATTTATAGCCTGGTGCCTTAATACTACACACAACTGGCTCTCAGTATGGTTATAAAACTTGATAAAACTTTTTTTACTAGATTATGAGATAAAAGTAAATGAATGAAAACTGAAGGTATTTTAAAACATGATGTTGAGCAACTATATGTAAAGAGAATTCCCTTTACAACTGGCTGGGGAAAAATAATAAACAATTGCTGGATATTATCAAAAAGCAGCTAGAATTGAAGCAACACATACCTTGAGACAATTAACTTGACGGGGTACCATTTAAGAAAGAGCTGTGTTCAGAGCATGCAAAATTAGTGTAATTAGGTAATTAGTCATTACCAGGAAGAAAAAAACAAGAACTTAAATGAAGCAAATTCAGAGCAGAGAATTAAGATGGAAAAGAAGTGTACATCGGGGCCAGCTGATGGCCTGAAATAGTTAACACATACCTATCTATGGTCGTGATGTGACTCTCTTGAAGTCTGGGAATCCCATGTATAATGCTGCGGAACAAGCTGTTGTGCTTGCTGGCTTCATGATAGGTGCTCCAGAAGATCCCAGCAATGAGAAGTAAAAATCCTAATGGTAGAAGAAAATACGCAAGCGGCAAACTGTTGCACTGACACGCAGAGGCGCTTGTAGAGATGCAAAAGGCTCCTAAACAAATAGTTACAAAGCCAAGTAACAACACAAACAAGCGGACAAATGAGAAGAGGTTCTTGGACATCCTTGCTCTTGGTCTCAGCATGCGCTGGTTGAATAATTTCTCCTTCTCTTTGCACAGCATTTATATGATCAGAGACTGATTGTCCTTTGGACACCTGTTAAGGTACCCATTAACCATTTAAAGCAGTCATAGTATCTCAGGAGATTAACTTATAATCAAAACACTGCCAAAGAAAAGACAAAACTACTTCCTGTATTGTTTAATTGCCAACATAAACTCAGCAAACCCTTGCTGCCCTATCTACAAGATTCTTCTCAGCCTTCCTTCCACCAATTTGTTCCAAAGGTATAAAGTGGTTATTGACTTATTAAAAATAAGTTTCAAAAAACAACATGTGAGCCTTAATGCTCTGTTCAAATGAACAAGAAAGATTAACTTCTTTGTTCATCTTTGGTTATATGTATTGATTTGAAAGTGGGAGTTATTTAGACCGTCCTTGATTGATCCTTTCTTATTTTAACATATTCAGCATCAGTCCCATGGCTGATAAGCTGCTCCACCTTTAAGCAAGCTACATCTTGATGTTTCTGTAGTGCAGCTTAAATGCAGGGCCAGTTTGCTGGAGAGGAAGATCTTCCCACTAATTCCCACAGCACCTTTTAGGCGCAAGGGTCTCCAACCTTGGCAACTTTACGACTTGTGGACTTCAACTCCCAGGAATTCTGGGAGTTGAAGTCCACAAGTGGACTTCCTCAGCCATGTGCTGGCTGAATTCTGGGAGTTGAAGTCCACAAGTGGACTTCCTCAGCCATGTGCTGACTGAGGAATTCTGGGAGTTGAAGTCCACAAGTCGTAAAGTTGCCAAGGTTGGAGACCCCTGTATTAGGGTACCAAGCATAAATGAAATTTGGCTGGAAATAATGGCAAAGGACAGAGAGAAGAGGAACAAACATTTCTGCAAGTGTTCTCAGATGATAGTTCCTTCAATTATCAAACAAAAGGCATTGCACAATCATTGAATCTTATAACAAACAAACAAACAAACAAGGAGGTGAGGGGGAATAATAAGTAGATTCCGAATGAAATCACCATCTCTATAATATCCCAAGAAGGAAACAGGATAGGAACATTACATAATCTTATCTGAAAGCACCCTTCTGTAACAAGAAAATCTTGTCCTTACAATGAATTATCTCATTTCTGCTGTAGTTGCACACGCAATGCAACCAACACCTTCTATGCTTTCCATCGTAATTTGCAGCAGGGGTTGCCTATATACCGGAATCACATCCAGGGGAGATATTTTACTATGTAGTCCTCCTTGCGTAAACCACCCAGAAAGCATATATTATCTGCTTTATGAGACACTTAGGAAGGAATCAAGGGCACTGAATGACAAGAACAAATACCACCCAACCGCCAGTGACATCATGACCTGTAATACATCAACTATGTCCTAGTTCTGCCTGGACTGACTTCACCACTGTCATCTCTCTCTCTCTCTCTCTCTCTCTCTCTCTCTCTCTCTCTCTCTCTCTCTCTCTCTCTCTCTCTCTCTCTCTCTCTCTCTCTCTCTTTATTAAACCAGTGACAGAATCCTGGAAAATGCTAAGTTCCCAAGAGCAATAAGTCTATTGAAAGAAGAGAGTGTTTAGTGATGTCAGTGGAGAAATGCCTTACTCCAATCTGCAGTCTGTAGGATTAAGCATCTATTTCTCCCACAGTAGGGATGTCAGTTAAAAGAAGGTATAACGTAACAAGAAAGAGAGAAAGCTTCATTTGTGAAATAGCTGAGCTGTAAAGATAAAGCAAAAATGGTCTGTTTTTTTAAAAAGCTTGAACATGAGCTCACTTAGTATTCAGACTCTTTGATTATCAAACCTTTTAAGGACAGAACTTCATACTCCAACACAAGCCTAGAATACTTAACCCTTCATTCTGCTGTTGGATGCTTGGATAGAGATACAAAGATGATAATCGGAAGGACATGCTTAATCTTGCTTGACTTTCTGTTTTTCCTCCTTTCATCCCCTGTCCTATAGAAACACTTTCCAACAACAGTTTTCTCCTAGATCAACACTCATGCTGAACACAAGGCTTAGGTAGCTGGATCAGGCTTTTTGAGCTCCAAAAGCAGGGGTACAGAAATATAATATAAAACCAACCGTTTTTAAATCAGGTTTGTTGAAGAAGCCAAAATAAGCTGGCCTTGACAAAGCCAAAATGGATAGGTTCACACAATAAAAAACCTATATGTCAGCTTAACAAGATGTAAACTAGGAACAGTCTGTCAGATGGTGGGTTTTACTAGCAGGGGTGAAATCCAACAGGTTCTGACAGGTTCTGGAGAACCGGTAGCAGAAATTTTGAGTAGTTTGGAGAACCGGTAGCGGAAATTTTGAGTAGTTCGGAGAACCGGCAAATACCACCTCTGGTTGGCCCCAGAATGGGGTGGGAATGGAGATTTTGCAGTATCCTTCCCCCAGGAGTGGGGTGGGAATGGAGATTTTGCAGTATCCTTCCCCTGCCACGCCCACCAAGCCACACCCACCAAGCCACACCCACCCACAGAATTGGTAGTAAAAAAATTGGATTTCACCACTGGTTTTAAGGCAAAAAGGATGCAAACAAGAAGGTCAACAGCAGATGAAAGTCAACATTCAAGGCAACACCCAGAGATCAAACTGCAGATACAACTTTCACACCTAAGAAAAGAAATGCAGAAGGAAGTAATAAGCCTAATATTTCATAGGGCAGAAACTGGCTTATAGATAAACTTTGCAAGTCAAAATAGTTGCTTTGCGAGGGGAATATTGCCAGTGCAGAACAAAAGGTGATGAAACTGAGCAGCTGGTGACTGCAAGTCAATGCATCATCCATATAGAAAAGTAAAATTATCAACAGGAACAGGGGAAATCCCAACATTTTAGAAATGCCAAGTATTTATCTGTCAGAATTTCAAAGGCGTTTACAAGACCTGGCTCTATTTACTGGTTATTAAATGCTGATTGGCAGGCAGGGGAAAGAGGAGGAATGAAATGGTGTATTATTTTTCAGGTTCCTCTTTATCTTTGTGTGTGTCTATGTGGGTGTTGCTACTCCTTAGGAGCTGAAAGTTCATATAGGACAGAGGTGGGCAACTATGGCAGTTTCGCGACCTGTGGACTTCAACTCTCAGAATTCCTGAGGCAGCATGGAATTCTGGGAGTCAAAGTCCACAGGTTGTAACCTTGCCATATCTGCCCACCCTTGATATAAGAAAGTCCCTCAGGTGACTTCTTTCAGATTCTTAAGATGAAGTGTTAGCTTCCAGCCAGCACTGTGACTTGACTCCCCCATTTGAACAGTGTCCTTGACATTTTGGTTTCCACTCTTCCTTACTGGCCACAAGATAACTTTTGCAACAAGAGAAGTATTGGAGCTTTGGAACTATTTTTGCATTGAGTTGGCTTGATAAGATGCTCAAAGTTTCTAGAAGGTTGAGTTAGATCACCTTAAATAAAACTTTCAAGGGTCATGCAGACAGACAACATAGACTGTTTTGGTCATGGTGAGTTGTCCCACAGTGAGTTGGCCATGGTCAATTGACCGTGGTGAATTGACCATGGCCAGGGGCAGGTTCCTAATTTTTTTACTACCACTCTGTGTGTGTGGCTTATTTTGTGGGTGTGGCTTGCCAGCCATGTGACCGGGTGGGCGTGGACCTTGGGAGCTTGGCAGCGGCCGGAGAAGCGGGGGGGGCATTGCCCACCCACAATGCAGCCCCCCGCAGCGGGAGCAGCAAGACCGTGGCAGCGGTTCTTCTAGGAGGCTCCGTTCGGTCTGAATGCTTCTCCCCATTCGATGATCCTAGGCTCCTGCCACCCATTTCCCCTCCCCTCAGCAGCTCGAGAAGCCTCGAACATGCGAAAATGCCTGGGATCATCACCGCGCGTTTGTGCTGAAGGGAGAATGGAGATAGCTCCTGCCACCCATTCTTTCAGCGTCTCATGCGCTCCCTCAGCCATCCTCCCCTGCTTGGACTCACTGTGGGGTAGGAAGGCAGTGCATGCGCAGTGCCAGAAGCTTGGCTTCTGTGCATGTGCAGAAAAAAAAATTTTTTTTAATGTAAAAAAATTTTTTTTTAAATGGCGGCACCCAGGCACCGGCAACCGACCGCACCGGTACTGTGATGTCACCAGCGGACCGCTACCGGTGCTATAGAGTGGACCGCACCAGTAGGAACCCACCACTGACCATGGCGAATTATTCCATTCCACTGAGATAGGGTGAGTTCAGTTTAGTCATGGTGGTAGGTTATTGGTTTTTAATTTTTTTTCTACATGGCTGTGATTTTACCTATTGGTTACAACCTGCCCCAGGTTATGCACAAGATGGGTGGCCATATAAATGTTTTAAATAATTAAATAAAAGCTGTTCTGGAAGCAGTACTTTCTTAAACCATCAATCCAATTATGCTAGTTTTGGTGATTCTCAAGGGCTTATTGCTTCCCAGTTTCAGAAGAATACTTTTTCAGTCCTGGTGCACAAGATACGCATGGACAAAATAGGGGTTGCACTCTAGACAGTCATTAAGCAAAGCAAAATGGATCTAACAAACAATGGTGGAGCCCTCCATAAAACCTCTTAAAACATTCACTATTTTATCCTCGCCAATTCTGTTAGCAATTTAGGATGTACAGATTAATCACTTTCAACCTCTGGTTCAAATCTCCAACAAATTGTGATTCTCTAATATACTGTTTATATTTCGAGCACTAAAAATATGACAGTGTTTCAACACTATAAACCAACGCTAATTCAGCCTATGTTGCAGCTTGGTGGGGCAATGTATGTGACTAAGCATGTTTTTAAAAAATATTTGTGTAAGACTGGTGTTTATGCCCTTTTCATAAACCTGGTTTTTTTCCACAAGTCAGTACTGCTAAGAAAATCGCATGACTGGCTGCAGCATGCCAGTTGTGAGAAATATTATTATTACAGGGAGTGGTTTTTGCAAACCATTGATTGATTGATTTCTTTGTCCTCTATGGAGTTCAAGGATTATATATAGCTCTTAACCCCATTTGGATCTCAAAACATTCACACCTGGATTGGCTGAGTTCCCACATGCATTTAAATAATTGTGCGATTGGTTTAGTTGGGTTTAGCTTGCTGGGCGATTACAATTTTGTGCTTTATTCAGTAACCCATGATTAAATCTGCTGCTTCCCAGAATTTTGTTTTTTTGAACAAAAGTATCAACAGATCTTTTGTTCAAGGAAGGGTTTTGATCTTTTAATGTTGAGGCCTGTAGGCTTTATCCTGCATTTCAGTCAGCACAATGTATAACACCATCAATAAGGGAGTGATGGCCATTGCTTTCAGCTTTACCATATGCAGTAAAACAGCATTGATTCCTCCAAGGATGTATTTGGCGGTTAATGTGAGAATTTGATTTTCCTAAGGAGGACATTGAACTTTTGCCAGGGACTGGTTGTTCTTCCATCAAGTAATGAAATTACGTGGAGATTATGTTTATGAGTGTTGCCTGACCAATGGAAATACTTTGACAGTACCTTTCCCCTTATTAAACAGCTGGTGGCACTTCTTTTGGATTTTTAAAATATACCTGAATGCAGTGTTTTTCTCAATCTTGGTAATTTAAAGATGTATGGGCATCAGCTTCCAATTCTGGGAGTTTATTTATTTATTTATTTATTTATTTATTTATTATTTTGTGAGATTTATATACCACCTCACAGTGCAAGCACTCTCTAAGCAGTTTACACCAGTAAGCAATGTATATTTATATTGCCCCCAACAATCTGAGTCCTCATTTTACCTACCTCGGAAGGATGGAAGGCTGAGTCAACCTTGAGCCAGTGAGATTTGAACCGCTGACCTGCGGATCAGTGTCAGCTAAAGTGGCCTGCAGTACCTGCCTCTAACCGCTGTGCCACCTTGGCTCTTGAGTTGAAGTCCATATGTCTTAAAGCTGCCAAGATTGAGAAGCACAGTATCAATACAAGCCTGTGGTAACCAGTAGGGTTATACGTTCTTGAGATATGATTCCAAAAAAGTGCTTTGAACCTCATGAAACATCTCATTTTCATGCAAGCAGCCTACTCTACAAGGCTGGCTGAAAGAAGCTTACATTCAGGCCTTGAAATGGTTGGCCTGTCTACAGAGAGCAATAATTTATTTTACTCCAGGCAAACCCACTTTTCCTCATAAGATTTTTAACATGCATTTCAGTCATTTGTCTCTTCCAATCCATTTATCACACCTGCTGTGTTGCTTCAGCAAGCCATCTATACTGAAGTCTCAAACTTATAAACTGAATAGATCAGTGGTGGGCAAACTATGGTTCTTTGAGGACCTGTGGACTTCAACTCCCAGAATTCCTGAGTCAGCCATGCATACATGGCTGGCTCAGGAATTCTGGGACTTGAAGTCCACAGGTCCTCAAAGAGCCATAGTTTGCCCACCCCTGGAATAGATGGACATCAATGAAATAGTTGCTAGAAGCTCATTTAGACCCAAATAAAGAATTCGGATTTATCTGAATTTAAGCATTGTAGGAAACTTGAAGTCTTTATTCTGGGTATAATAGCAGCAATCAAAGAATTTTATGTGTGGACATTAAAAGTCAAAGCAATTGCCATAATGAATACAATTCAGTTGTTAAAAAGTTGCTAAAAGCACACAACCCCATCTGTCATATGTTAATTTCTGCCTGTAAAAGGGTGGTTTTACATGAGCACTTATACCCCTTCTCGAACATACTATTGTTCAGAAAAAATCTTGTAGGTATATATTTAGACATCTCTGCACTAGAATTTCTGATGGCAGTGAGTAATGCCTATGAGACACAGAGACAGAGAGAGATAGACAGAGACCGAGGCAGAGAGAACAGGTACATATATAAATAACTAGATTTCTTTTAAAGTTTGCAGCAAATAAAAAAGGCCAAGACAGCTTGCCTGCAGAGTTCCTTTCTATAACAACTAATGTCTTTAAAATGCAATCATACACTTTTGTTCCTTAATTTTATAAAGCCTGCTGCAACCAAGAGGGCCATGCCAGCTGATCTCCCACACTGGTGTCACTCAAAGTTCTACCTCTTGCAAATAAGGGCTGTACTTCTAATCCATGCCCATCCAAAACAGCAAATTCAAAACCACTGGCATTTCTCCTTACAGTTGTGCAATAAATATTGCCATCTTTAATAGGCTTTAATAGAGTAACAGAGTTGGAAGGGACCTTGCAGGTCATCTAGTCCAACCCCCTGCCCAAGCAGGAGACCCTACATCTGCCTAGGATCGAACTCACAACCTCCTGATTGTGAGGCAAGAGCTCCACCTCTAGGCCACAGCAGCTAGTCTTAAACTTTCCCTTTCCTTTATTTTGTCTTCCCCTGTTCATTTGGCCCTTCCCAGCCTTTTACAGCCTTCACATTTGCTGATAAAATCCCTGGCTAAATGTGGACATCAGAGGCCTCAATTGAACAAGATGACTGCAATAAAGATTACTGCCAGATTATCTGCAGAGTTTATCGACCTACACACACAAGGCCTACAGCAATCATGGAGGTGCTGAGCACACCTTGCACTCATTGATACTTGGGAAAATATTGCCATTGCACTTAGTGACATCTTTTATTTGCCAGCCATTAGGTCATGCAGAACACACAGCCCAATGGGTCGCGTGATTAGCTAGAACTATAATCTGGTGACATAGGGTTGCCTAGCAACCTGCTGAGCTCCATGGGAGTGTGATAGGCGTGTGATCTTTGAAGGGTAAGGCGCAGTCCTTCCTTGCTAAAATAGATTGCCAGCATTGAATAGTATTAATAGCTTTGTAGGAAATGTCTACCTAGCATCTTACTATGACCCTTGTTCGATAGGGATGGTGGTGGAAGGAAGTTGGTCCTATCAAAGCGTAATCTAGTAGTTTCAAAACCCAGACATAATCAAACAAGACTTTGGTCATTATGCTAATTAAAATAAAAATTAATCAGAGTCTCCATTCTCTCCCGAGCTCTGTCACTTGGATCATACTGAACATATGTCATTGGTTTGCAACCTAGCCTTGTAGTGCACAACTTTCCCTTCCCTGGTGCCCTTCCAGTGACTTCTATTGTTATATTCAAGAAACTTCCTAATAATATTGGAATACTGTCATTGAACATAAAATTAGATTCCAGAAATGGGCGGGGGAAATTTATATCAGTGGGTGCTTTTACATTCAATTATGGAGATCTCGCTGCTCCCTGTGGTTCGCTATTTGCTTGCAGATATTTCATTACTTGACTTGGTATAAAGAGTTTTCACTGTGTCTACTGACTACTAGTTGTCGTTCATGCATATACCCTGTTACCCAATTTCAACTGGGAAACTCTGTTAAAATTCAGAAATGGTAGAGAATTCCTGGAAGCTTGGCATTCAAGCCATCAATTGACATATAGAGATAAACCATATCTATGCGCCTTTCAAGAGATAATAAAAAAGCTAAGAAGGAAGCAAAAAGACCAGAAGAGTTTCTCTCCAGCAATCAATATCCAGATAAGCAGAGATTAATACTAGACAAATAATCAGGCAGAAAACAACACCTTAATGAGAGAAGTACCAAGAATAAAACCACACCCAACACTGGCAGGGCAAGTCATTGTATATAAACAAGAAGCAAACCCCATACTCACTAGCACTGATGATGTTACCTAGTCAGGTTACAATTACACATACAATTAGAAATAACCAAGCTCAGAGAGCAGCAAGGTTTTTGGGTATAATTAGGAAGTTACTATGTGATTCCCTTGTCATATTTGGAAGGCTTTAGGATGCATGCATAATTTTGATTCTTACTCTCATGATAAACATGTCTGCTAGGATAATCCCAGCATGGAAGTATTTATGAATGAAATCATGAAAGTTAGATCATGTTATGTCGATTCTATTGCTAATCACGTTTTTAAGCCTTTTCAGTTTTATGGTGATGGAGTGGTTTGATGTCCAATTGAAACATCGTTTGATATTACAATTTAGTCCCGTAATATTAGCAGCATTGAAAATTCTTAAATTACTATCAGAATCAAATAGATACATAACATTTTTTATAGAAGCAATGGAACAATGTGGTTTTTAAATATCAGCTGCCCAGAGTTACTAGATGTACCACCATATAAATCTCACAAATTAATAAATAAAGCACCACACTAAAATGGTTCTCAATAATATCCCGCACTAAAAAAAAAATCAATGGCTAGGATCTTTGAAAGTATATTGTATGTTTCTTATTTTTTAAAGAGAAGAGTAATACTAGAAAAGATTCTTTCTCATGTCTACGGAAATTCTCAGTCATCCAGGTCATGGTAGCCCCAAAGGTGCATTTCCAAAAGGCAACTGGACTTTCTTTGATTTGCTTGAAGACATTTTGCTTCTCATCCAAGAAGCTTCCTCAGTTCTTCTTCAGGGATGAGAAGCAAAACGTCTTCAAGCAAAACAAAGTCCAGTTGTCTTTTGAAAAAGCATCTTTGGGATTCTTTTTTGTGTTGATTGGACACACAAAAGTTGACTCTTACATCATGAAATTGAAAATGTAAAATGAGCGAAGGGACAGTTGCACATATGATATGGTCTGCTCCAGTGGTAGGTTCCTACCAGTGCGGTCCACTCTATAGCACCGGTAGTGGCCCGCTGGTGATGTCACAGTACCGGTGCGGTCGGTTGCCGGTGCCTGGGCGCCGCCATTTTTTTTTAAAAAATTAATTTTTAAAAAACATTTTCTTCTGCGCATGCCCAGAAGCCGAGTTTCCGGCACTGTTCATGCGCTGCCTTCCTACCCCACAGTGAGTCCAAGCAGGGAAGGATGGCTGAGGGAGCGTGTGAGATGCTGAAAGAACGGGCAGTAGGAGCTATCTCCATTCCCCTCCCTTCAGCAGTCCGAGAAGCCACGAACACGCAGTGATGATCCTAGGCATTTTCGCATGTTTGAGGCTTCTTGAGCTGCTGAGGGGAGGGGGAATGGGCGGCAGGACCTATCTCAGTTCCCCTCCCTTCAGCAGTCCGAGAAGCCACGCCTACCCGGTCACATGGCTGGCAAGCCACACCCACAAAATAAGCCACGCCCACAGAGTGGTAGTAAAAAAAATAGGAACCCGCCCCTGGTCTGCTCCCCTGTTCTAATACATTTATTGATCAATATAGTTTGAATATGTGTTTGTACTTATGAAATATACTCCAAAAATATGGAACAACTGTCATTTGACAAATTATGGATTTATCTATCATATACTTTGCTTCAGATCGTAACAAAAACCACACATATACATGTTCATCAATAACTGAACATATCCTAGTTTGTGTTTTCTTGTAACTATGGCATTCTTGTAACTTGATAATACTTGAATGCATCCTTTCCTAATAAAAAATAATTTTAAAAAGTAAATATTTTCAGAATGACTTTAATACAAATAGGGATTCAGCATCTTATTTGACTAGATGTCAGCTGGGCTTGAATGATTAATGGCTGGTGTTTTTCGGTTTAGATTAGCTGCGACATCATTGTTTATTATTTGTTTAAATTCATGCATCGAGTGAATTCATTTATTCAGAGTCAGGCTTTGCATTAACATTTACCTTAGAGATCTGGATAATCCCCCCAAAATGCTAACATGTTAACATGCTGATTGAAGAAGTGATAAGCTTCATGTTTCAGATTACCATAATGCAAATGTGAAGCCAAAAAGGGGCATGGTTCTGTATATCACATTTATTGGCATGTCCTTGAAGACACTGGGTCTGTTCTCCCAGCACACAGCATCTGTGCAATCCCAACAAAATACAGTTTTCAATTAAGGAACTGCCAACAGCATGCCCATGCCCACTCCAGAATGGGACAACTTGCCATGGTCAACTCAGCATGGACAAGTTATGAAACTACAGCATAAATACATCATTGTCCTGTGGCAAGTTGTCCTGCGGCAGGTTGGCTGTGGCAAGTTGGCCGTGGCGAGTTGGCCATGGTGCGTTGTCCTAGACTCCACCCACTAGTTGTCCTAGACAGTAGTGGGTTCTAAAACTTGTTGCTACCGGTTCGCCCGCGCGCTTGACACTTCTGCGCATGTGCAGAAGCGTCCCTGGAGGGTGGGCGGAGCCTCCCGCCACTGTTGCTGCTACCGGTTCGCAGAACCGGACCAAACCGGGAACAACCCACCGCTGGTCCTAGACTAGTTGTCCTAGACTCCATCCACTAGACAACTAGGATCTAATTGTCCCCTGTCAGTGACTCTTGACTCTAATGCATGTTTTCCTGGGATTGTATGGCCACTCTACATGCAAAGAAAAGACACCTTTGTTGGGTTTTTTTTTTTCCTGAGAAGCATGGGCTAGCAGCCTGCAGGAACATAAATGCACTTTTTTCAGCTTCTGGTCTAATAGGCATCCCATCCTTAGCTTACCCCCCAAGTATGTATGTGGCTGAATGGATGGATGTTGTTGTTGCTTTTATATTTTTCTTTTAACTTTTGTACTGTTTTTAAATTTTTTGGAATTTTGTTTATTCTTGTATCTCTTATGTTGTACGCCGCCCTGAGTCCTTCGGGAGTTGGGCGGCATATAAGAATAACAAAATAAATAAATAAATAAGAGAATCTACCATACCTTCTACTTGGTGACATTATTATGCTATTTTACAAAGTCAAAGACCTTAAAAATGCTCAAGGTTCGGTGCTAGCCATATTTTGCATTTATACCATTATTTCTATATTGTTTATATTATCATGCCATCTTTCCATCAGAAATATATGTCCTGATATATTTCTCAGAAAACATCCTGTTGGTGGTCAACCAATAGATTTGTTCCTAGCTTATTTAGAGGCCAGAATTAATTCCATAGAAAATGGACCTTTAAAACAAAACTGAGATGTGAGTCTCAGTCCCAGATTATCTTGGAAAAGGGGGGAATTAAAGCAGATCCTGCGCTTATAACGTTTGAAGGCTTCAATCTTCTTCGTAGATATTTGCTATTAATAATCAATATTATTAAAGCTGCTATTAACATTTATTATTAAGCCCTCCGGGAAAAAGCAGTGCCTTCAAGTCTCCCGTTTACATCTGGTTTGAATTCCAGAACAAGCTCAGCAAGACCGGTGAGTTCCCTTTATGGAAGTTTTAATAAATGAAGGACTAACTTTGCTGAAAGATAATCAGTTAGACGTTCTAGCTCCCCCCTTCTTTCTGGACAGCTGGTACGCTTCAGCTACTTTGCCAGGAAAAATGATTTGTTTCAGACAATGCTTACATGAAGAGGGGAAAATATCACTCCTGCATAATACTCTTTCCAAATTACAGAAAGGAAGTTCAAAGAAAAATCCCAAAAGAGGAAATGCTTTTCTGAAGCAAGCAACCTGGGTCACGAGAGGAAACTTCAAAGTTTAACAGATTTCCTCCTGTTTTTCTTATCAAGCAAATTGATGATATACCGTGATGGCAAACCTGTGGCACACGTGCCACAGGTGGCACACAGCGTCTTCTCTGTGGGCACGCAAGCCGTCGCCCCAGTTCAGCTCTGCCACACATGCGCGTGTGCCTCCCACCGGCCAGCTAGTCGTCGGGTCTCTGCCGCACATGTGCGGGGCATGTGCATGGGGGCATGCATGCATGTGCGGGGCACGTGTATGGGGGTGCGTCATGTGCATGGTGTGTGCGCGCATGCGGGGGGGGCAGAGGCGTGCAGGGGGGCCTCACATGCATGTGCAGGGACAAAGACGCATGTGTGGGGGCGCACGTACATTGCATTTTGTGGGTTCGCATGGGCTTTGGGCACTCTGTCCAGAAAAGGTTAGCCATCACTGATATACTCTATGCATACCTGTGGAAATGTATCTGTGGAAATGTATCTCACTTCTCTGAGGTTTACCACTAAAGAGTCTCTGAATATTTGTCAATCATTCATATTTGGTGACTGCGGTTCCTTTTATCTCCAACATTTTTCTTTCTAGAGCCTAATTAAACATCTGTTTGTTTTAGCCCTTTGGCCTTGAAATTATATTTTGAAATGGCTGTGATCTGTAGTCCGCTTTGTGGTTGTGACTTTTTGTAATTTTGTTTTTATTTTCACTCAGTTTCCGCAGAAACATTTCCTTATAGAAGGGTTGGCCAATGTTTTTGAAAGTGTTGCTTACGCACTATGTGGATTTCTTATAATGCTGTGTAAACCAGGTTCTGAAAGTATTCTAGGCCTATTTTTAAAACACAGGCTTATCATACTTCTGAATGAGCAATGTGTTTTGAAATGCAACTCTTGGAAGACTGCTTGTCGTGGGTGGCATGGAGATAATTAAAATAATAAAAGAACCATGTTCCATGGTTGCATGTTGTTGGTTCTACCCTAAATAAGTGCAATATAGGTTTTCCATTGCTGCTAATAGAAAGAGATGCCACATAGTTGTACTTTTGCTTGCTTTTATTACTTTGGGGAGATGGCACCATTTTGCCCACTTTATGGGCTATTTTTGATGCTGCTCCCTATTGCCACTCATATCCAACACTACTATTCCCTTGCAACACTTATCCATTACTCTCTCCAACTTCACCCCATGTCCTTCCACTAGGCCTGTTGCCACCTGACAGTTTGTTTGTTTGTTTGTTTGTTTGTTTGTTTGTTTGTTTGTTTGTTTGTTTATTTATTTATTTATTATTTATTTATTTATTTATTTATTTATTTATTATTATTTATTATTTGTACTTGTATGAGACTCTGGGTGGCTCACAACAATAAGAAATCTACATGCAAACAATAAATATAGAAAAAACATTAAAAACAATAATTACTAAAAACATTTAAAAACGTTAAAAAAACAACAATTTAAAAACCCCATACAATTAATTCATTCATGGGGCCAAGAGTGCTCAATGTTATATTGAAATCATTGGCCCCGACTTCCGGTTCCGGATCGCTGCATCGCGGACGCTCCTCGTTGAGCGCCTTTCCTTTTCCCCGTTAAAGCCGCCAGAACAGCTGTCTGGCGGCTTGAAAGTCTCTGCCCCGGGCAAAGGGGAGAGATGAGAGCCGGACAGGTGGGGTAGAGCCCCCCCTAGTGCCCCAAGTGTCAGCCAGGGGCGCGAAAGGTGAGGGCTCCCCAGCCAGCCTGTCTCTTGCTCCGGGGACTTGGAAACCTCCGCTTTTGCGGAGCAAGATGCCGTGACCACCCGCTGCTTCGTGAATGGGATTACAACTACTTAATTGTTTAAACAAGCAGACAGAGAGAGGCAGGATTTTAAAGGGCAAGTACAGATTTTTTTTTTTTCTTTCAACTCCACTGCTGATTTTCACTTCGGAAGAAACTAAGTAACAGTTATTAGGCTACAACATGGCGATCGGAGAAAGTGGGAGGAGAAGTGAAAGTAACTTTCGTTTCCCTAGCAGCTTTTTTTCTTATGGAAATTTTTGATTTTGAAAGTTGGCTTTACTCTCTCTGTCTCCCGATTCTGGATTAAATAATAACTGACAATTTTTTAAAAATAAAATTCTATCTGGCTTTGGAATTTGAAAGAATTTTAAAAGAAATTTAAAAGAACTTTAACTAGAGGCTTGGCTTTTTCTTTGTTCACCACTGGAAATACTAAAATGGCTTCAAAATCTGGAAAGATTGTTTTGAATAAAAGAATGGATTATTCATCTGGTTATATTTCTAAAATGCAACTTACCACTGAGTTAACACCCCCAAAGTCTTTAACACCTGAAAATTTAATAAGTACCTTAAAGATTATGAAAGATGAACTTATTGTTGAATTTAACCAAAAAATTAGTGAAATAGATAATAAAATGCAGGCTGCTTTAAAGAATATTGACCAACAAATTAGAAATGATGTGTTGGAGGTATGTAAAGGTCTAGCAACAAATATTGAAGTTTTGGCAAACCGCATTGAAGAAAACAAACAAGTTTTGACAACTTCAGTAGAATACATAGATAAAATACAAAATGACATTGCAAATTTTGAAACAGAGGTGTTAATGACGCAATTCAGATCCATGGAATTTGCCATAAGGGTCAGGGGGTTGAAAGAAGGATTATATGAAGATTTGAAAGGAAGGATGGTGGAAGCTTTGGAGCAGGTGTCTGGACTGTCTAAAGAAGAACTAGCCAGGCAAATTGATAAAATATATAGAATCAACTCCTGGTATGCAAAACAAAAACACCTACCAAGGGATATTGTAATATACTTTACTACAAGAGCCTTACGGAATAGGATTATACAGGCGACGTTTAAGAATAACCTGCAGGTGAATGGCCAGGAACTGATGATATGGAAAGAAATTCCCTCTAAAATGCTCAAAGCCAGAAAAGATTATACCTTTCTGATTGATGAATTTAAAAGGTTAAATTTACATTACAAATGGGAAGCACCAACAGGAGTTGCAGTGAAATTTCTGGGAAAAAGATATCGGCTTAATACAACAAAGAAAGCTACTGAATTTTATGTCAACGTCTTAAAGGCTGATATATCCAAGATTCCAGAGGAAAGATGTATGAAAACAAAAGAGGAGGAGGAGGGAAAGCCATCCCTTCCTCTTCAAATCGAAACAGATTTACAAAATTTAAATGATTGGCAGAGCCAGACAGATGTCTACAGTGTGGAAAAGGAGATGGAAGATCGGGGTCAGATGGGAGGCGAGCTGACAACTACAAAATTATCAAGTTACAAAAAGATGCAACCATCATCAAGATACAACAAGATGCAGTGTTGAAGTTTATTGGACAGATGGTTGCCATTATGACTGTACTTTTCTTTTTCCCTTCTTTCCTTAATTTTTTTTTCTTTTCTTTACTTCTTGCATTCTTTTTTTTTCTTTTGTTTTTTTTGGGGGGCTTATTCAAAGTATTATTAATTTTTTTTAAAGATTTAGAACTTTTTTGAACCTAATAATTTAATACATAGTAACATTATGTTACTAATAGAGTGGTAGAATTTATGATGAAGTTTAAGGTTTTTGTATTATTATTTAGTTATTTTTTGTGTAATATCAATTTAAGTTTTATTTAATTGTGAGAAAGATTTGGAATTGTTATCTATCCAGTTATAAAATATTACAATTAGATTTAACATTTTTTTGGGGGGGGGGAGGAAGGTTATTTAAAGTTTGGAATTAGTGCTTATAATCTGATATATAGTAATAGTATGTTATTTATATACTGATTGATTTTATGATGAAGTTTAAGGTTTTTGTATTTAATACTTAGTCATCATTTATGTAATAATCATTTAATTCTTAGTTAACAGTGAAGAAATGTTGTGAAGGGTAGATGATTGAAAGGAGGAGGAAGGAATTTTTATTAGTGTACAATTTGGAGTTGAAGTTTTAAAAAAATAAGGTGGAAGTCAAAATTTTTTAATTTAATTTAAATTTATTTTATTGATATTATGCCCTGTACTCTCTCTGGGAAGTCTGGGGGGGAGGGGGGGAGGGAAAGGGGTGGGTTAGGGGGGAGAAAAATTAAAAAAAATGTTTGTACTTTCTATTTAATGTTTAGCTATTATCTATGTAATTTTGTACTAATAAAACTTTTTGGAAAAAAAAAAAAAAGAAAGAAATCATTGGCCCCCTGGCCTGTTGACAAAGCCAGGTTTTTAGCGCTTTTCTGAAGGCTGGCAGGGTGGGAATAGGCAGGGTGGGATCTCCGGGGGGAGTGTATTCCAGAGAGCCGGTGCTGCTACAGAGAAGGCCCTTCCTCGACATTGTTTGGCTGACGGGACCACCAGCAGACCAACTCTATGGACTCCAATCGGTCTTAGGGAGGTTTGTTGAAGAAGGCGGTCTCATGTGCTGAGGAAGGTTAGGAGGTGGACCAAGAAGGAGCTTTCCCAATACTCTTCACAACCTTTCCCCAAGCCTATGAGTTGTCAGGTGGGCTATATCTGAACACAGGTCTAGCACTTTTCTGGAAGGCAACTAAAGCCGTAAAATAGCTTTGATAACAGGTTACACACAGGGCATGTTGGAAGCATTCTGCTTATGTGAGAATGTACCTGGCATCTAACCTGAGCAAAGATTAATGAAACAGAAGGGAGATGATCATCAGATTGCATTGATGATGTTATTTTCCAAAGCACCAGAAGGCAGAACAAGAAACAATGGATGGAAACTAATCAAGGAGAAAAGCAACCTGGAATTAAGGAGAAACTTCATGACACTGAGAACATTTAATCAGTGGAACAGCTTGCTGTCAGAAGCTGTGGGTGCGTCATCACTGGAGGTTTTTAAGAAGAGACTGGACACTCACTTGTCTGAAATGGTATAGAAGCATCCTGGGCAGAAGCATCCTGGGTGGGTGGGCGGAGTCTCCCCCGCCACCGCTTCCGGTTCGTAGAACCAGGCCGAACCAGGAGCAACCCACACGCTGGTGTAGGGTCTCTGTTTGAGCAGGGGGTTGGACCAGAAGACCTCGAAGATCCCTTCCACCTCTATTCTGATTGATTGATTGATTGATTGATTGATTGATTGATTGATTGATTGATTGACTTGGTTGAATAATGAAATGTCAGCAAGCAAACACAACCAAGCTCAGAGAGCACCAAGGACTCCAGAGAACACCAAGAATTCCACAGTTTTTTCCTTTTGTCCTTGATAGGGAAGTAGTTCAATCTCCTAAGATAATCATAGAATCAAATGTTATTAAAAAGGAAACAAAAGAAAAAATAGAGAATGTAAACATTCCTTTTCAGTTTTGTCATGTGTAAAACCTCCAGTGGCAAAGAAGGTTAAAAATATAGAGGTGTTCACAATGCAAACACCATCTAAAAAGGAACTCAATAGGAAAATATTCAGGCTAATGGAAGGCTTTGAGCAGATAAAAATATGTGACATATCTGCTATTGTCAGCCCTTCAAGCTAGGCCAGCTCAGAAAATAGATGCCACAAGAATTGCAGTGATGCTAATTTATTGCTATAGGGCCGTGGTGGCGAACCTATGGCACGAGTGCCACAGGTGGCACGCGGAGCCATAGCGGCCGGCACGCGAGGGTTCCCACCGGCAAACCGGAAGTGCGGAAAAACGCACTTCCGGTTTGCCGGTGTGCTGTTTTTTGCACTCCTGAGGGTTTAGGGAAGCTCCCTGAAGCTCCGGAATGCAAAAAACTACAAAACGGACAAACCGGAAGTGCACTTTTCCGCACTTCCGGTTTGTCCGTTTTGTAGTTTTTTGCATTCCGGAGCTTCAGGAAGCTTCCCTGAACCCTCCGGAGTGCAAAAAACAGCTCACCGGCAAACCGGAAGTGCGTTTTTCCGCACTTCCGGTTTGCCGGTTTCGTCGTCCCAGGCTCCGGTAAGGCCTTTGCGTGGGGGTGGGGGTGTGTGCGCATGCGCAGGGGGCAGCATGGGGGGTGTTGTGCGCATGCGTGGGGGGGAGGGAATGGGTGTGGGCATGCAAGCGCATGCAAGCGGCCCCCCCACTTTTTGGCACGCGAGCCTAAAAAGGTTCGCCACCACTGCTATAGGGTATAATGTCTTGAAAAGTTCTCAACGTTTCTTTCTGTCCCATCTTATATCAATCGGACTTTGTGTGACGTTATTTGGAATTTCTTTCTCATACACTTGGAAGTTTATTCAACTCATCAGGAATAATTTACTTGGTTTTTGATTGATGCCTTAGAAGCATTAACTATAGTTACTAAGCCAATACTCTGTTTTTATAAGAAACGGAAATGAGTAGATGACACTTATGTTAATTATTTATGTGGTTTTTGGAATAATTAATTTGAATGTTCTCTCCTTGCAAATCAGTAGCAAGCTACTTTAAAAATGTGAAATTAGTTTTTTTTTAATCTTAAAATGATGGTAATGAAACAGGAATGATTGTTTCGTGGTTAGTGGACACCTCAGAGTTGGTTGCAATTCTGTAGTTGCTGATGGTGCAATATACAGTAGGCACTGGAATATTAACTCATATGGGTACTACTGCCGCCAAATCATTGGTACAGCTTTTGAATAATCATAGCATTTTAGGGATGTATATGCTTTTCTTGGGTATGTAATATGTATGAAGCACTTAGAATGCTTAGGATGAATAAAAATTTGTATTTGGGAGACATCCACAATACTTGTTCATAAAGAAATGTTGGTGCCCCAAGTGATACTCATAAAAGAAATATTATATAGAAACTCCATCTCCTCAAACCAGTCTAACTTAACAAAACAAAACAAAAGTTATCTGCTCACCAACAACCCAAATCTGAAAACACAGAGTATTCAACATTTTCCAAAATTCTAAGAACAAATGACCAGTCAGTGTTTAACAACACTGGAAGCAAGGACATCGCCTGGAGATGTCCAAAATCTTCAGATGGTAAGTATGATCATGTGAGCAAAGCCACCATCTTGATTTTTTTAAAACGCTCATTACAGCCAACCCCTAATTAGGAGGTCAAATCCACTCCTCATTTAGAGAAGTAGGTTTTTATTATATTAAATATCAAAAATAGAATGAGATTTGAGAGGAAGGAAAGATGAGCGATTCAAGATAATTGTGGGGTTCTTTTTTTAATTATTTTCTATACAAGACTGAAGTCCTTTCCCGTTTTTAGTTTTATATGGATATCACTCTCTGATGTAAATTCTAAAGGCTCCGAACTTCTTATGGTTAATTAAGGTGACCAGACGTCCCGCTTTTGGCAGGACAGACACGCTTTTCAAGCGTGTGTCCCGCGTCCCGCATTCTTTTCAAAAAGTCCCGCTTTTTTTGAAAAGAATGCGGAAACAGCGGGACGTCTGGTCACCTTAGAGGGGAAGCAAAAGAGAGGTACCAGAAGCAAGTCGGGCGGAATTCCAGCGAGGCGGCTGCCTGCTGGGGGGAGGGGAAAGGGAGGCTGCTCCTCCTCTCCTTCCCCCACCCCATCCCTAGCCCCGCCCTCAGAGGCGCCGCTGCTGTTGGGAGGGGTGAGGGACGAGGAGCCGTCGCCGCCTTGAGCTCACGAGCGGCCCCTCCGGCGGCGCAAACAGCCCTTCCTTGTCCCCCTCCCCTTTCTTCCCCCCGTCGCCTCGCTGCCGCCGTTGCCCTGGGGCCGGCCGGGCGACCGGGAGACCGTGGCGCTTGGATGCCTGGAGCAGGTAAGCTGCCGGCTGCCTCCTTTCCCCGTCTCCCGCCTCCCGTTCGTTGCTTGCCAGCCCGGCCGAAGGGGAGGCGGGAGGCGAGGAAAGGCCTCCCGAAGGGGAGGCGGGCTCCCAAAGGGCTGCCGGCTCCCAAAGGGGAGGCGGGAGGCCTTTCCTCGCCTCCCGCCTTCCCTTCGGGAGCCGGCAGCCCTTCGGGAGCCCGCCTCCCCTTCGGGAGGCCTTTCCTCACCTCCCGCCTCCCCTTCGGCCGGGCTGGCAAGCAACGAACGGGAGGCGGGAGACAGGGAAAGGAGGCAGCCGGCAGCTTACCTGTCGCGAGCTCCAGGCATCCAAGCACCCTCCCGCCTCCCCACCACCACCTGGACGCCGACATTTGCTGTTTTGCCCTCTGCGCATGCGCAGCGTTCTGCGCATGCGCAGAAGGCAAAACAAATGGCGGCGCCCAGGCGGCCACCCCCCCGTCCCGCTTAAAAAAAAAAATCTGGTCACTTTATGGTTAATTAAAGTGTGAACACTAGCTGCAAACACATAAAAGGACTAATATACTTACAATATTTGTAGCCTGTCTCTTAACTGGAAAGCTAATAAAGCAAGGTGGTGCCTCTTAAGTGCATAAAAATCATATATTTAATTGGGCATTTACACAAATCCATTAAAAGAGGCTCAAACATATTTTAAAGGCCTCGTTGTGAAGCACCTAAAGCCATTATCTATCTGTACTGTGATTCCCCCTGAATTTTCCTCCAATTTGAAGGAAGTTGGGAAGGATAAGCTTATGGAATTTGGTTTTTTCCAGACCTTGGATCCACCTTTATCATACTATCTTACATATAATTTTTATAATATTGTAATTTTTGTATTGTAATTTACAATTCAAAATATTGTAATTTACAATATTGTAACAGATTAGTCTTTCTATTCTTTTTTCTTCTCTATAGCCTCATGTCTAAGCCATCATGTGCTTTCATTCACTCTCAGAATGGTCAAGAGACTTTTAATATAAACCATAGTTTGTTAAGTTTAGATCTTGATTAGGAGTTGCAATCCAATATTAGCAATAAGCTTTACAGATGTTTAATGAAGCTCTTAAAGCCAATGATTCTAGATTCAAGACTCAGTTCCTATAAATTTAATTGAAAATGAAGCTATACAGTAGGAATGTTTAAAGGAAACGTGAAAAGCAGGGGTGGGTCCTACTTATCTTCCCTACCGGTTCGCATCACGTCGGAAGTCCGCCGTGTTGCGCAAATGACCTGGCAGGCAAAGAGGGTTCTTTGCCTGCCTCTTTTAGGAAACAGCGACTGGAGGACTGTTTCGGGGGCGTGGCCAGCTGGCCATCGCTGCCAGTTCAGCGAGCGGGGGCAAATTCCCGCCACCGGTATGGGCGAACTGGGGCTAACTGGCAGCAACCCATCACTGGTGAAAAGAAGCAAGAGTGATGTGTGATGTATTTTAAATAGGCGATTATTACATTTACTAATGTAATAGTATTCATAATGTGGTTTGTTTGACTGTGGCTAAATGCATTGTATGAAATCAATAATAATTTGCAAAACATAGTTTATGGCTTAGTACTATGTGTAAACCCAGCCAACGGTGGCTTATTCAACAAACATGGTTAAATAAACCATTTGGTATATGAGCTGTGCTGTAGCAAAAGAGAAGCAACGAGAGGATAGGCTCCTGCTTAAAACTGTTGACCACCAGCCATTCAGACCACATGATGAAAAGATATTTTTCAGCATGAGTGAGCCGGCTGCATTCTCATGTTGAAAACCAGGAAAAGAATTATCCTTAATGAGAATCAAAGGGAGGAAATTGGTTAATTAATAATGAATTACTGCTGCACAATGGTCTTGCCAAGGAGATACAACTATGTAAAAGTTGCTCTAGGAAGCAATTCTTTCTCAGAAACCCAGCTTGGAACAGCCAATAGGGTGTTCCACTCCATTGGGTTTGACGCTCATAATTGTTGTGCAATTGCTGACGTGCTCCAGGTTCAGCGAGTGTGAGGCACCCCTTTAAGTTCTGTTTGAACCTTTTTTGGGGGGGGCAACCCTTGTTTACTTCAAAGGAGGGAGCTATCTGCCAGGACATAATTTTTTAAGACTATATCTCTAGCACGTCTGGAAATAACACCTCTTATTCCAGATTGTGATTCCTTAAAATACATGCTGTTGACGTGCATCTTGTATTTTGGAAAGATACTATTTTCTTTGGCTGCCTTTAATGGCTGAAGTAATTATCAGAGATGCATGCTTTCAGAACCCTTACAATTATTTGTAAGGGTTCTTTTTGACGGAAGATTCCGTCAAAGCCTACCTATTATCATTTACCATAGGTTTTACCATCTCACTTGTAACGGCTTCCCATCAATATCATAATTAGGAAAGGGATTCAATTATCATAATTCTTGAAGAAATATTTTCTGTTCAGTAACTTCTACAAAGTGTGGAAGATGCTATTGGTTTTAAGAAGATAGAACATCTAAGCAAATTGCAGACATACGTTTCCACGGTAGTCTATGTGCTCAAATGATATACTTTATACCAGTGATGGCGAACCTTTTTTGGCTCGGGTGCCAAAAGGGCGCACGCGCACGCGATAGCAAGTGCGCACGTGCCCACACCCATAATGCAATGCCCTCCCCCACGCACATGCGCACAACCCCTGCGCTGCCCCCCCCACATGCACACAGCTCCCGCGCTGCCCCCCCCCCACGCTCATGCGCACAGGCTTCACTGAAGCCGGCAGACTTCCAGTAGGCCTGTTGGGCTGTTTTTTGCTCTCCCCAGGGTTCAGGAAAGCCTCCTGAAGCCTGGGGACAGAGAAAAATGGCCCAAAGGGCCAACCAGAAGTTTGAAATGAAACAGGAGCTGCGCTACTACTTACCTTCAGATAGTTGCAACCAGGCCTCTCACACCTCAGCCCATTTCTTCTGCAGCCGGCAAGGCTTTCCTGAAGGCCTCTGTAGCCAATAACAGAGCTTTGGATCAATCCGGAACTCTGTTATCGGCTGCAGAGGCCTTTAGGAAAGCCTTGCCGGCTGCAGAAGAAATGGGCCGAGGTGTGTGAGGCCTGGCTGCAACTGTCCAAAGCCGAAGAAATTCCCAAAGACCTCTGACAGCGAAAAGGAGGCTGGTGGTGATGCACATAAGTGAACTTCCGGTTGGGCCGTTGGGCCATTTTTCGCCATTCCCAGGCTTCAGGAGGCTTTCCTGAAGCATGGGGAAAGCAAAAACAGCCGAAAAGAAGGCCGAAAATCAGCTAGCTAGTGTGCGCATGCACACTGGAGCTGACATAGGGCAATGCCTCGCGTGCCCTCTGATATGGCTCCGCGTGCCACCTGTGGCAGGCGTGCCATAGGTTCGCCATCACTGCTGTATACCTTTGGTGAAAGCACTTTGAAACTCAAAAAAGGAAGGCTCCCTTTAGAAGTCATCAGTATTGGGCTGTCAGTGGTTTGCCATGCATAAGTAAGGATTATTACCACTGGTAATGGCTGTGCCTCTAATAAAAGAAAATTGTATTTTCCTTTGGGCAATATTTTTTGGGACACTCCTTTTTCCTTCCCCAGACAGCCAAAGGATTGTCACAACTCTGAATCCGATAAAATTGAATCGCATACTTGCTCTACTCTAAGTCATTGTCTTGATCTCCAAAATCTAAGTTTCCTAAAACCATTGAGAACATGAGTGTCAAATTTATGGCGTTTTCCCCCTTCGAGGAGCTGGGGTAGGCATGGCCTGCACATGATGCATCTGGCCCACAGGCTGCCAGTTTAACACCCCTGATTTAGAATAAAATATTTGTAGCCCAGGATTGAACTGTGAGGTCCTTGGTGCTCTCTGAGCTTGGTTGTTTTCTTGCAAATGTTTCATTATCCAACTAGGTAACATCATCAGTGCTAGATCTAATCTACTGTAACATTAGTCCCAGTGGATCTAGTACTAATGTTACCAAATTGGGTAATGAAACATTGCAAGAAAGCAACCAAGCTCAGAGACATCAAGGACCCCATAAAACCACTTTTTAAATCTCCCACAGAATCAGAATCCAGACACATTAGGGCTATAAGCAACTATCGGCAACTTCCATCTTATCTGTTTTGATGGAGTAATTTTATTCATGGGACATATTATTGGAAAAACCAATACACAGAGTTTGTGTGACTATGGGGCCAGCAAAGAAGCAACTGGAAAGTTATGATCCAAATTATTTAACAGTTAAGGAAACAAGGTACTGTGTTTATGTGGGTTTCAATTAGTGTCAAGTTTTGGCCAGGATTTTAGCCTATGTATCTGTTGGCAGACATACCTAGATAGCACAAAAATGTTCTGAGAAGTTCAGGAATTCTTGTTAAATATTATAGACTGGTTAATCTATTAAACCAGCCTTGTATATATCCTCATTCTCTCCCAAGCAGGTCAGTTACCAACAGTGATCACAGCTGATTAATTGAAATAGAAAAGCAATGACACTTTTAGCTTCTGAAGATATTGTAATTAACAGTGAAATGCCCAAACAATTACAATCCTTTGTCATATCAAAGCTACCATGTGGCAATTGAAAATCAAAGCTGCTTACTGTGTTATACAGAGCCACAGGACATACAGAGCCACAGCCCGACAGCCAAATTTTAGCCTAGCATGATGTAAAATTCAAGATTACACAAAGCTGTTTTAGGGGGCGAGGGTCTTTAACTTGTTAGCCACCTAGAGTCACTTGGTGTGTGGGCAGCCATATAAATAGAATCAGTAGTAATTAAATTTACAATGCATTGTGCTGTGCATACTCAGAAATGGACTCTCCTAAGTTTAATAGTGCAAGATTAAATTTTCCTAATGCAACATTTAAGATCCAATGCAATATTTACCAAGATGTGTTGGACCGAAAAAATTTCATGTCCAGCCAACATCATTAGGAATAATAGTGAGGCTGAGTTTACACATGCTAAGTAGGCTATGAAATGGTTTGATTTGATATGTTGTTAGAATCCAAGCAATTATGATTTATTAAACAAACTATGGTTAAATAATTAATGACTGAAGATGGTGTGTAAACCATGCTTGTATATGCTTAGTTAATTCTTTTTTATTGTATATGATGATGATGTTCGTCCATCGTATTCGAAGAGGACCTTAACATCTATCATAGACCTGAATCGCCTGTGTGCAGGTCCGCAGCTACAGCTCCCAGTGTATCCACACCTGCTGCTTTGTCGCTCACCCATTGCCACAGGACTTTTCATAGGACGTGGGGAGGATGTCAAGACTTGCGCGTGAATTGGATTAAAGTGAGGGAGAGGTGCGCATAGTCAGCCTCACTCTCTCTTCCCAGATTCCATCTTGCTCCAAACAGCAGGACAAGAGTCGAGACAGTTGGAGATGGGCTGGGTGCAGTGGTTGACCAGGGCGTCTTTTGTGTCTTGCCATGCTCTTAGCGTACCATATCGCTTGCAGAGACCGCCTTCATGACCATTGACCTATTCTAGTAGGTTTCATCCGCTCAGTCCGCTGGAATCTGACTTCACATGCTCGGGATAGACAAGTCCCTATCTCACCAAAGGTCGATGACCCAACGGCTACTCTCAACCTGGTTTGGCCAGCCTGTCGAAGCTGTTGCCCAGGGTGTGGCTGCTGCGAATGCTACAGCTGCTAGGAGCCACAGGTGAGAGCTGAGTGACAGGTGGGGACCAAAGATGAACGAGCTGCCCTAAAATGAGCTGCCGTAAAAGGACATGGCATGCCCCTATACCAGAGGCCCCTCCCTGAACACCCCATACACCTACACTCACTGTTAGACAACCAGTGACATTTATAGATACGGGTAGTTCTCAACTTACAATAGTTCATTTAATGACTGTTCAAAGTTACAATGGCACTGAAAAAAGTGACTTATGACTGTTTCTCACTCTTACGACTGTTGGAGCATCCCCATGGTCACATGATCAAAATTCATATGCTTGCCAACTGGCTCATATTTATGACAGTTGCACTGTCCCGGGGTCATGTAATTCCTCTTTTGCGACCTTCTGACAAGCAAAGTCAATGAGGAAGCCAGATTCACTTAGCAACCGTGTTACTAACTTAATAATTGCAGTGATTCACTTAACAACTGTGACAAGAAAGGTTGTAACATGGGGCAAAACTCACTTAACAACTGTTTCATTTAGCAACAAAAATTTGGGGCTCAATTGTGGTCATAAGTTGAGGAATACCAGTATTGGATTTAGAGCTGAGCACAGCTGAACTCCCTTAGACTCCAGAAAATTAAGTTTTGTCTGCATCAGCTAAATTTTATTTCTCTTAATAGGTTAGCCAGAGGGATTCTACTATATTTAGTACTTTTGCCTCCTGAATTGATAAATATACCTCATTATAAAGTGGCAAGCATACATAATTAATTTCAAATTACTGCTAGAGATGCCCAAATGCTGTTTCTTACATTGAGAAATTTGTCATGAAAAAGAAGGAGTTCTTGGTCTGTACTTCTAATTTTGTGTCTGAAATTTTCAACCCCCCTGTGTCAGGTAAATAGCAGCTCACAAGTAATATGGAATTATTGATTTGGAAAGGTTGAAGGCTGTCAAGAAAAATGTAAACTAAATGATGTGGAGAAGTACTGTTAAAATATATACAAATAAACTGTGTTACCCTGAGGATTTTGAACCTTTTATTGTGACTTTTCTGCAGCAACCAGCATCCATACAGCAATATTACCATCTAGTGGCAGTTATGAGCTATACGAATTTTTGTGTATCTCCATACTTTTGAGTCAGTAAATTCTCCAACTCAGTTTGAAGTTACTAGGAACAATTGATTTTACAAACATTGATAAGACACTAGTATTCTGTTTCACATGTAACCCGATCGGCACAACCAGTTTGTCAATGTTCATCTTTCTCCCCACCTCATCCCAATCTAAATCCTACATCACATTAACCCTTCCATTGTTTTTGATTGAAATGGACTGAGCTCACAAAAGGTTATATGCCTTTAATAAAATGTGTGGATCTGAAAGGTGATTCTAGATTGTGTTTTTTTTTCAAATATATCAAGATAATTCCTTAGGAAATGTGTTAATTTTAAAATGAAAAATTCAAAAGGCCAAGATAGCAATATCCATTTTTCTAAAGACTTTGGATCCAAATAGAGCAATCAAACAATAAGCTGTTCCTGCATGATTCCCTTTGCTCACTAAGCTTGCATTGCTTTTTATCTCTGTTATAAGTCTTTAAACTGTGGTAGATGGAGCAATAATGGTGTAAAAGCTCATTTGGGTTGTTTTTAAATAAATGTGCTCAAAGTTTCTGCACCCAAATCCTGAGATATTCTCCCATCTAACTAACTCACCTAACTCTTCCCTTCTCTATTTTTTGAACATTAAAGAACATCTGATAAGCCTTTCAGACTGAAGTAATTGTTATTTAGCTACTATCACCAAATACTAGTTTTATTCTTGCTGACAAATGACTTATGTGAATGTATCTGAATTGTTTTATTTTTAATGATTAGGTTTTCATCCTCCCTTTATTATGTTATAAGTAATTCAAGGTGGCAAGCATATCCAACACACTTTCCTTCTCCTTTTTTCCCCACCACAATCACCCTCTGAGGTGAGTTGGGCTGAGAGAGAGTGACTGGTCCAAAGTCACCCAGTCAGCTTTCATGCCCATTTTATCTTGATGTGATAGGGCAGTAATGGCGAACCTTTTTCAGCTCGGGTGCCAAAAGAGTGCGCACGTGCGCGACAGCGTGTGTGTGCGTGCCCACACCCATAATGCAATGCCCTCCCCCATGCTGCCCCCCGTGCATGCACACAACCCCCCGCGCTGCCCCCCCCCCGCACATGTGCAAGGCCTCACTGAAGCTTCCGGACTTCTGGTAGGCCCATTGGGCTGTTTTTCGCCCTCCCCAGGTTCAGGAAAACCTCCTGAAGCCTGGGAATGACGAAAAACGGCCCAATGGGCCTACCAGAAGCTCATTTCCAAACTTCCGGTTGGGCCGTTGGGCCATTTTCCGCCGTCCCCAGGCTTCAGGAGCCTTTCCTGAACCCTGGGGAGAGCGAAAACAGCCAAAAAGAAGGGTGAAAATCAGCTGGCCAGCGCACGCATGCACGCTGGAGCTGACATAGGGCAACATATCGCGTGCCCTCAGATATGGCTCCACGTGCCACCTGTGGCACGCGTGCCATAGGTTCACCATCACTGTGATAGGGAAAGGTTTATGTGAGACATTTTCTCAAAGTTACTTTCTTGGCCCAGGCTTATGTCCCTCTTATCTGATCATTGCCTTGATTGCAGCTCTTCTCTCTTTCCTTCCAGACCATTCTCTGTGTTCTCTACATCATGATATCACCTGCAGCCAATCCCCTGCCCAGGAATGGGAAAGGCTTTAATTATATTTCTTGTTCCAATCTTCCCCTTAAACCTTCAACAATCCAGATCAGTTTCAAAGTGCGCAAAATGGGAGGGGTGTGTGTGATTCACTGACTGGTCTGTGGTGATGCAGTCAGAGACTCAGGAGATGGTAAAACAGCCAGGTGCCCATTGACCACTTCCAGATGCTAGCACGTCTCCTGCAGCCATTTCCCCCCCCCCAGATGTACCCAACATCAATCTGCAATCCACCAAACAGCTGTTTGGCAGACAGCACAGTAGAGTAAAGCAGAGCCAATTTTTGTTTTTCAAACTCTAAGAAGACACAACTGTTTACTCAACAGAAGACTCAACAAAGATGATTAGGGGACTGAAGGCCAAAACATATGAAGAACGGTTGCAGGAATTGGGTATGCCTAGTTTAATAAAAAGAAGGACAGGGCTGACATGATAGCAGTTTTCCAATATCTAAGGGGCTGCTACAAAGAAGAGGGGGGGTCAGCCTATTCTCCAAAACACTTGAAGGCAGGACAAGAAGCAATGGACGGAAATTAATCAAGGAGAGAACCAACAGGAGAGAACTAAGGAGAAATTTCCTGACAGAACAATTAATCAGTGGAACAACTTGCCTTCAAAAGTTGTGGGTGCTTCAACACTGAAGGTTTTTAAAAAGAGATTGGACAATTAGAGTCAATTTGTAACAGGGTTGGGTTAGTGCTTCAGTCTGGACCAGAGGTCTTCAAACTTGGCAACTTTAAGACTTGTGGATTTCAACTCCCAGAATTCTCCAGCCAGCATAGCTGGCTGGAGAATTCTGGCAGTTGAAGTCCACAAGTCTTAAAGTTGCCACGTTTGGGGACCCCTAGTCTGGACCCTAGTTGGTCATTCTCTATTCCTTGCCCTTCTCATCCCCACAGGTAAGGCAAGGCAAGGCTTGCTGACTGGGCCCTATTCGGGTCTCTCGGGGTTCCTTTCTGAGTGCACTAGTTCCCATTCTTTTCCCTTGCTTTCCCAAAGGATTTTTTTTTTAAGCGGGACACCGACGGGGGGCGGGGCCGCCTGGACGCTGGGTTTTGCCCTCTGCGCATGCGCAGAACGCTGCGCATGCGCAGAGGGCAAAAGACCACTAATGTCGTTTCACAAGAGCCGGCGCGACGCCGGCCTTTTCGAGAGGGCGGGGCTGCATCAGGCGCCGGGCATGCACTGGAGGGCGGTGAAGGACACGGTGGAGAGGCGCCTGATGCAGCCCCGCCCTCTCGAAAAGGCCGGCGTCGCGGTGGGCGGGGCGGCCCGAGCGAAGGAGTCGCATCCATGGCCCTCGGGCGGGCGCTGGCTCAGCAGGCTGGGGCCGCCGCCGCAGCCTTCCTGCTGCCGGGACTGGGGGCCCAGCCGCAGCAGCCGCAGCAGCAGGCCTCTCAGCTCGGGCCGGCCGTGGGCGGCGGGCGGGCGTCCTGCGTTGACTCCTCCGGCGCTGGCCGGGATGGCCGCCGCGGGCGAGGAGGAGCTCTTCTCCATCAGGTCGGCGGGCATCGTGGCCGCGGGAGAGCCGGCGCGACTCGGGATCCGGTGCAGCGTCCCCTGCAGCAAAGCGGGCGGGCGGGCAGGGGGGTGGCCCCCTCAGGCTGCGGCGACTGCTGGCCCTTCCCAGTACGGCACCCCCCCCCCCGCTCTTTCCTGCGGCTGGAGCTGCCGGGCTAGCGAGCCTCCCCCAGCCCTGCGCAACCCCGGCCGGCTCCCTACCTGGCGGCCGCTATTTATAAACTGCCCTGCACGCGAACGGCTCTTGTGAAACTTGCCAAACTTGTGAAGAGCCCTTGCAAAGCCGTGCCCGCCGAAAATTGTATTTGTCTTTCGCCCCCCATGAGCCGCGGCCGGCTGTCCCTGCAGGGGAGAGCCCGCCCCCCAGCCCTCCCTCGCCCCTTTCAAAAAATCGGGACTTTTTAGAGGACGGGCGGGACGCGGGACAAATAATTAAAAAGCGGGTCTGTCCCGCCAAAATCGGGACGTCTGGTCACCTTATTCTTGACTTACAAACAAAGATTTGTTCAGTGACCATTTGAAGTTATGATGACACTGAAAAAGGTGACCTGATTGGTTTTTGCACGACTGTTCCAGGAACTCCATAGTCATGTGATCAAAATTTGGGCGCTTGGCAACTGGCATGTATTTATCAATCACAGTGGTACTGTCCTGGGGTCATGTGATCACAATTTGTAATCTTCCCAGCCGGCTTCTGACAAGCAAAGTCAATGGTGGAAGCCAAATTCGCTTAAAAACTGCACGATTCACTTAACATTTGCAACTGCGGAAAAAAAGTCATAAAAATGGGGCAAAACTCACTTAACAACTGCCTTACTTAGCAATTTTGGGCTCAATTGTGGTTGTATGTCAAGGACTACCTCTACTATCTGTACATTTTTCCCTTCAACATTCAGCGTAGGCTCTTTCTTTCCCCTCATTGTGCTATTGTTGCTCTGATGCTACAATGATCAAAGCAAAGGGAACAGGATGTTCCTTCATTTCTGTGTTCCACTTAAACTCTGCAGTAAGGAAAACCTGATAGCAAAGTGCCATTCACTGCTACTTCATAGTTTCATTCCAACATGTTGTTACTTAAATATGGGGTCGGGCGGGTGGGGGGAGAGAAAAGCTTTGCAATATTGTGGGCAAGGGGGTGAGAAAGCAAGAAGAGTATGTTTCACTTGGCTTAGGCCAGGGGTGCTGGCTGGGGAATTCTGGGAGTTGAAGTGACGTCCCCAAGAGTCAAAGTTGCCAAGATTTGACACCCATGCTCTGTGATGTAAAAAAACCTACAGCTCAAACATCTATGGAGATTCTCAGTCATCCAGGTCATAGTTGTCCCAAAGGTGCTTTTTCAAGAGGCAACTGGACTTTCTGGTTTTTCTTTGAAGACATTTCACTTCTCATCCAAGAAGCTGCTTCAGAGCTGAAGAAGAACTAAAGAAGCTTCTTGGATGAGAAGCAGCGGTGGGTTGCTCCCGGTTCAGACCGGTTCTTAGAACCGGTAGCGGCGGCGGTGGGAGGCTCCGCCCACCCACTTGGGACACTTCTGCACATGCGCAGAAGCTTCTGCGCATGTGCAGAAGTGTTGCGTGCGCGCAAACCGGTGGCAAACTAATTTAGAACCCACCATTGATGAGAAGTGAAACGTCTTCAAAGAACAAACAGAAAGTCCAGTTGCCTCTTGAAAAAGCACCTTTGGGACTACAGCTCAAACCTTTTTTTTCCTCTTCTAGATTTGGTGGGAAAGGCTGGCTACGGATTATAAGATGTC